>VTFQ01000583.1:0-25003 GCA_036281575.1 Ancherythroculter nigrocauda | reverse complement strand
TATGAAAATTATCATCTGTTTATTCCTTGCATATTAATAACCATAAAAGCAGGTTGCACTTGCAGCATATTTTTCTCTTTCAGTGAAATGGCACCATGTCACAGAAACCTAAAGACAACATGTGATTTAGTTCCTAATGTTTTGTTTTGGCTAATGTGAGGATTTTTTCATACATGAGAAAAAACTGTCAGGGATACTGTGAGAAAAAAAACAAACAATGTGAGGACGTTAAAATTGTGAAGGGTCAGACTCCTTACGATCTGAATTTGATTTAAAGTAAAATAATATTAATAACAAACAAACAAACAAACAAACAAACAAACAAACAAACAGTATTTCCTATTTATATAGGCCTGTGTGTGTGTGTGTGTGTGTGTGTGTGTGTGTGTGTGTGTGTGTGTGCGTGTGTGTGCGCGTGTGCCTGCGTGTGGTTAAATGACTGACATTGGAATGTAGCCTACTTAAATTTGTCCACATATATGTATTATAATTTCAGGACCATGTACCATTTCCTAATATTATCGGTCCAATAAAAACAATCCAGTGAACGAAGTTTTAAAACGTGTAGCTTGTCGTCACCGCTCGATTGTCACGCGCCGGTTCGCGTCACTTTCAAATTCAAACAGAAATAACGGCTATAACGTATCTGCTTATGAGTTGCTCAGTCACAATGAATGGAAATAGCTTAAGTGGTCCTGAAAAAACACGCTTTCCAGGCCTTAAATATCTCGTAAAAGGAAGACAATTAGAGTGTGTTGAAGGGAACGAAAATGAGGAGAAAAACGAAGCTGAAGGCGAAACCTACCGCTGGATCTTGAACCCAAGGAGTCACTTAAGGTAATTACGTTAGCCAAACACAGGCTCACTAATGTTAGCCTCCCCGTGTAACTAGTAACATTCACCAGGCTATATTTCATATTAATCAAGCTCTTTCACTTTCTAATTATTCAGCATATGCTAATTAGACGTTGTAACCTTACTTGATGAAAGAAAAAAGATGACGTCTTAATCTCCTAATCATCCTAATCTCTAGGATAGTAAGAGTGAACATGAATGACACGCTGAAAGAAAAAAAGCATATATATTTATACAGTGGCATGAAAAAGTATGTGAACCCCTCGCAGAATCTGTGAAAATGAGAATTATTTTAATAAAATAAGAGGGATAATAAAAAAAAATGCATGTTATTTTTTTAGTACTGTCCTGAGTAAGATATTTTACATAAAAGATGTTTGCATTTACTTCACAAGACAAAACAATAGCTGAATGTATTAAAATAACCCCATTCATAAGTATGTGAACCATTGATTCTTAATACTGTGTGTGGTTACCTGTGGGGTTTTTTTTGTTGTGTGATGGTTGTTCATGAGTCTCTTGTTTGTCCTGAGCAGTTAAACTGAGCTCTGTTCTTCAGAAAAATCCTCCAGGTCCTGCAGATTCATCAGTTTTCAAGCATTTTTGCATATTTGAACCCTTTCCAGCAGAGACTGTATGATTTTGAGATCTGTCTTTTCACACTGAGGACAATTGAGGGACTCAAACACAACTACGTTATTAAAAAAGGTTCAAACATTCACTGATGCTCCAGAAGGAAACACGATGCATTAAGAGCCTGGGGGTGAAAACTTTTGAATTCAACTATCAAGGTAAATTGTACTTAATTTTTCTGTCGGGAAACATGCAAGTATCTTCTGTTGGTTCCGAAGGGTAGTACGAAATGAAAAACAATGATATTTAAACAAAATAAGAAAAATTGTGAGATCTTCATCCTGTTCAAAAGTTTTCACACCCCGACTCTTAATGCATCGTGTTTCCTTCTGGAGCATCAGTGAATGTTTGAACCTTTTTTAATAGTTGTGTTTGAGTCCCTCAGTTGTCCTCAGTATGAAAACACAGATCTCAAAATCCTACAGTCACTGCTGGAAAAGGTGCAAAAATGCTTGAAAACTGATGAATCTGCAGGAGCTGGAGGAATTTTCTGAAGAACAGAGCTCAGTTTAACTGCTCATGAACAACCATCACAAAACAAAAAAACAGTCGTGGATCATCAGGTAACCACACACAGTATTGAGAATCAATGGTTCACATACTTATGAAAGGGGTTATTTTAATAAATTCAGCTATTGTTTTGTCTTGTGAACTAAATGCAAACATCTTTTATGTAAAATATCTTACTCAGGACAGTACTAAACAAAAAATAACATGCATTTTTTATTATCCCTCTTATTTTATTAAAATAATTCTCATTTTCACAGATTCTGCAAGGGGTTTACATACTTTTTCATGCCACTGTACATATACTAGTGGTGTCACGGTACCAAAATTCCAGTAGTCGGTACCGATACCATGAAAATTTTACGGTTCTCTGTACCAATTTCGCTACCACAGCAAAATCTATTGGAACTATTTTACTATTTTATATAGCCTATTTTAAAAACATTAAATATGATTTGGAATGTGTGTGTTTGTGTGTGTATATATAGGCTACCTCAATGAAATAAATTTTGAAATATATATATATATAAAAAATAATAATAAATAAATGCTCAAACATCCATTGTGTACTGTTGAAAAAAACAGCATATGCTTGTAAGGTAGGTTTTGAAGCTGTATGCTGGTCCTAAACTGGTCCTGCTGGTCCATGCTAGTCCTAAGCTGGTCCTGGACCAGCATAAACCAGCTCAAACCAGCATACCAGCTTCAAAACCTACTTTACCAGCATATGCTCGTTTTTTCAACAGGGGTAACGTTTATTTTAGCTATTCCGTCAGAGAAACAACACACTACAGCCTGTAAAACTATGAAATAAATATCGGTAAATAATGGTAACCTAAATAATAAGAAAGTTAAATATTATTTCAAAAAGCATTCGTTTTTTATTTCCACACAAAGACACGTCATATAGCCAAAGTCCCGTTATTACTTTGATATAGACTGCTTTGCGCTTTGAGAGGTTTGTGGGACACGAGCAGGAAAGAGACCATTTCTCTTTAATAATATCTTCGTTATCTCCTGATGTTACAAACAACTGACGCTTGTTGTAAAAGGTGTGAAGAGCGAGTTTTATCTTCATTCATTCAGGCTATGTTTGATTTAGCGCTGTCAGAGAAAACGAAAGTAAAAATCACTGGTGTGTGAAACGCGCTATAAACAAATAAACTTGACGCGCCTTATAAAGTCTAATAACGAGCACAAATGTGTTAAATAGAAATTGACGTGCAAGCAAAAAGGTTTCTGTCCTACGGTGTTTTTTCTACTTTACCACAGTAAAGAATGCGAATAGCCTATAATAGGCCTAAATGCGAACAAAAGAAACGTTATAATCCCCTGCGTGAGTGAAGATTTAGGAAAAGAAACAGATTCCATGTTCAGTGGAATAACTAATGGACTATTGTTAAATTCTCTGCTAATCAGGTGACCAGATCGCGATTCGGAAAACAGAATACAAAGCTTAAATGTATGGACTCACGCACCTCTCTCATTCTGCATGAACCAAAATGTTTCCATGGCTGCGCTGTCACATTTAATTGCTAACCTATTATTTCTTTTGAAAACAAAGCTTTGTGCTTCACTCGTGTCATATTCACATAAATACTGGCACAGCCCTATCAGTGGGTACCGAATATACCCGGATTCTCGGTACTACCGGTACTAGAGAAATGCTGGTATCGTCACATTTTCAAAATTTCAGTACCGACTTGGTACCGAAGTACCGGTACTTTTGGCAACACTAATATATACTAGTGCTGTCAATCGATTAAAAATTACATACTCTGTGATTAATTAATCTAAATTAATCGCATACATAATTTTTGCTGTGAAAGTATTAAATATTTCAATTCAAATGAATCAATGCAGGGTTTTTCCTGGGTCAAAATGGTCTTCGGTGGTGACAGACATGGTCATCCACACAAACAGTAAAAAGTGCCCTACCCATGTGATCTGTGAGCCCGATACTCTCACTGTAATTCTTTCTCGCCCTCTTTGCAAAAAAAAAAAAAAAGTGATTTTATAGCTTTGTAAGAGAAGATGCTTTTTTGCTAAACCTGAAAAGTATTAAAAAGTAGCATTTAGAAGTTATATTAACTAATAATATAATTTTCTACCATATACAATTGAATGCACATAGCTAAAAACAACTTGCTTTGTTCTGGTTTCACCTCACTCCAGTCTAAACTAACTGATTTTATAGGTAGGATATAGGTATATGTGTGGATTATTAAGGCTAATTTTACTAACCACTCTTGCTAAATGGGGTAAGCACACTTATGTTCTCATTTCAGAGTTGTTCGAGTAAATGATTCATTATAGACCGTGTGGACAGATCAGTTGTTGTCATGATTCATTAAAATTAATCTGTTCAAATGAGTCATTAGGTCGCAAATTGGACATTAGCGGACATTGACACGCTGCGTGCGAATCGCGACTGTTATTAGGATATCGCAAAAGATTTGTCAACACAGAAAACACTTCACCACTGGATAGGATTTTCTTTTTGTTTACTGAAAGTGTGGTTTATGTCAGCTGCACATGCAGGGCGCCTGTCAGAGAAGATGAGGTGATGTTCTTTTGAGCACTATTCACACCCATCGGTTATTCAGGAAAAACATTCTTCGAATGCGCCTTGTGAAACATGGATTCGGTCTTACGAACTTTTAGCATTGTGTCAGTTGATTTAGATTATTATGTGTGAGGTAGAGAGTGCAGAAAGACGGTGCTTACTTTGAGGACAGAGAGAACTCGCGCGCACGAGGGAGGAGCTCTGCTCGTTCTGTCCGTCAGCGCAGCAGTCATCTCCCTCCTTCATTTTACAGTCGAATGGTGGCTAGAACGGCTCCAGGTTCAAAGGTCAATACGGAATGGATTAATCTGCGTTTTTTTTTTTTTTACGCATTATTTTTTCTCAGATTAATTAATCGAAATTAACGCGTTATTTTGACAGCCACATTTGACATATATATATATATATATATATATATAAAAAAAACGTTATATATTGTAACATCTTATTCGGGGATGTGATTTTAGCTGGTTACTATAATGATTGAAATCGCGAAATGGCCTTAATTACTAAATAAATAGCAAAATGTTACGTTTTCTAATACATTTATTTCACGCACAAATTCATTGCTCGCGGCTCCATCTGCTGGACATCCTTCAGCATGTTCGCCAGGGTTCAAAGCGTTAAATGCGTGTAAAATCGGCGCTGAAATGGTGTTTTACTCACCAGATTCCCGGTAACTTCTTTTAAATAAATTTTTACAGAAATATAGTCTGACGCTGTGCATGTTTCGGAGTAAAACACAGCATTCAGTTTCCATTCACACAGTAAATGCTTCTCTGCAAGTGCTGTGTGTTTGATTCGCTTATAATTTGCATTTGGGAACGCAATGTGCGGCAAACATCTTATGAAATTCGTAATGAGAATTGTTTATAAATCTGTTGTTGACAACAAACATAAAGGCCTCCCTGTTGTTTTCCGCCAAAATAAAAGCTCGTGGTTTAACGTTTGAATGAAAGAAATTGACATCCATAAATGTTAGTATTGTAATTTTACCGTTGTTCTGTAAAATAAGATACAAAAAAATAAAATAATAATGATAACAATTTATCATTGTTGTTAAAGGTGCCCTAGAACTTTTTTTTAAAAGATGTAATATAAGTCTAAGGTGTCCCCTGAATATGTCTGTGAAGTTTCAGCTCAAAATACCCCATAGATTTTTTTTAATTCATTTTTTTAACTGCCTATTTTGGGGCATAATTAGAAATGAGCCGATTCAGGGTGTGTGACCCTTTAATTCTCGTGCTCCATGCCCCAAGAGCTCGCACTTGCCTTAAACAACATAAAAAAAGTTCAAACAGCTAATATAACCCTCAAAATGGATCTTTACAAATTGTTCGTCATGTAGCATGTCTAATTGCGTAAGTACAGTGTTTATTTTGATGTTTACATTGATTCTGAATGAGTTTGAGGCTATGCTCCGTGGCTAACGGCTAATGCTACACTGTTGGAGAGATTTATAAAGAATGAAGTTGTGTTTATGCATTATACAGACTGCAAGTGTTTAAAAATGAAAATAGCGACAGCTCTTGTCTCTGTGAATACAGTAAGAAACGATGGTAACTTTAACCACATTTAACAGTAGCCTACATTAGCAACATGCTAACGAAACATTTAGAAAGACGATTTACAAATATCACTAAAAATATCATGATATCATGGATCATGTCAGTTATTATTGCTCCATCTGCCATTTTTTGCTATTGTCCTTGCTTGTTTACCTAGTCTGATGATTCAGCTCTGCACATCCAGACGTTAATACTGCCTGCCCTTGTGTAATGCCTCGATCATGGGCTGGCATATGCAAATATTTGGGGCGTACATATTAATGATCCTGACTTTTACGTAACAGTCGGTGTTATATTGAGATTCGCCTGTTCTTCGGAGGTCTTTTAAACAAATGAGATTTATATAAGAAGGAGGAAACAATGGAGTTTGAGACTCACTGTATGTCTTTTCCATGTACTGAACAATTGTTATTTAACTATGCCGAGGTAAATTCAATTTTTGAATCTAGGGCACCTTTAATAATAATAATAACAAACTCTTAACACTTTTATTAGGCTATAACATAGGCATACTGTTCAAAAGTTTGGTATCTGTAAGATTTTTCGATATTTTTAAAAAAGTCTCTTATGCTCACCAAAGCTGCATTTATTTGATCCAAAATACAGTAAAAACAGCAATATTGTGAAGTATTATTACAATTTAAAATAGCTTTTTTCGATGAGAGTATATTGTAAAATGTAATTTATTCCTGTGATCAAAGATTTTCAGCATCATTACCCCAGTCTTCAGTGTCACATGATCCTTCAGAAATCATTCTAATATGTTGATTTGCTGTTCAAGAAACAATTCTGATTATTATCAATGTTGAAAACATTCACCTTTATATAGCGCTTTTTACAATGTAGATTGTGTCCAAGCAGCTTTACAGTGAGAACTGGTATATAATTTTGGCCGCACAGCAGCTCTAGAAGAAAATGGTGTCAGCATCCATAATTAAATTCAGTACCGATTCATTCCAATGTAAGAAACAATAGTTATTAATTTAGTTACTTTATCTACATCAGCACTGGAGTAAACAGTGATGTCATCATCCAGCTCAGTTCAGTTCGTATACAATGGTGTCAATGCAGGCAGATCAAAACACTGTTGAAAACAGTATTTTTTCATAATTCTTTGATGAATTGAAAGTTCAAAAGAACAGCGTTTATCTGAAACAGAAAACTTTTGTAACATTAAACACTACTGTTCAAACGTTTGGGGTCAGTACGTTTTTTTTTTTTATCAGAGCTTGGCAAACTACGTCACTGCGCGTTGCATTCTGGGTAGTCGGCGCCATGTTTTAGGTCACGCTCAGAAGAAATACAAATCACCAGATGAAAAATCAACTGTATTTACGTTAATTTTTTTTTGAGAGCTGCTTGCACTTGCTTAGAATAAATGAATTATTTGAATCTCTTGTGTTCATTCGATCGCTCAGTCGTGTGACCAGGACACGATATACACGCATAGAAATCGTACTGCCACCTTCTATCGGACCACACACATGAGTGATTTCTCTATTGCAGTTTTTAATATCTAAGTCGCACCGATATATCTGCCAGATAAAATAATTAACACAATATAGATTGATCTTAGCCAGCATGTCATCATATCGCCCTGATTTCTTCATGTTAAAGCATTAAGGGATATCATGCAGCATGACCCTCTGTAATGCAGCTCTGAAATGAATTATATTGTGGAATCGCTACACCAAGTAAGTTTTACTGGACCTAAATGGAATAAATACATGATTTCTTACTGAGACAAGCTGAACAATGAATCAAAGGTGTGCTGCTTTATGAACACGGAGAGTGATCGCAATGAGCACAAATAACATTTCTAAATGTGTTTTTGTACATTATTAATGGCGTGAGCATGTATAAATTCAAACGGATTAGAAGTTATGAATCTAATAAATACAAATGACAAAGCCACATTTTGGTCAAGTTTATTTTCATTGAGTTTCACTTTCACCATTGTGTCGTTTCTAAGCTGGAAAGCAGAAAATGAAGGACATTCTAACGCTTAACGTGGCTTAATTTACTAAGACAGTGTTATTAACTAACAAAACGTAGTATGCTTTATTAGTTTGGTGTTTACTATGTAACGTTACAGAAAAGCAGATGAGCCTAGAATATGAACGCAACACATTTAACACAAGCATTTTCCTCCCATAAAAAAAACGCTTAATGGACAGTGACTTAACATGTAATAAGATGGGTTCTGTTCATATTCTGGGCTCATCTGCTTTGCTGTACATAGTTTCTATTCCCCTTATTCACCTCGAACGTTCTAAGGAGCTTGAGGGGTACACCTACCACTTCCGGGAATTCTCGCGTTGCGATTGCCCAGTGCTCTTCACACAGGAAAAAATCCAACAGTGGACAAACCTAGCTTTCACCGTTTTCCAGAGGATAAGGGACTACGTCGAGAGTGGATAAAAAATATCAGAAGGCATCCTGGTCACTGGCATAAAGTTGGTTTGACGTCAGACGTTTGATATTCGCAAATTTAAGGACTGTCTCTAAAGTTACATCCGACATTGGTATGCACGATTCTAACTTCAATAACATTTGAAGGGAATAATTAACAGCCATAAAACCAGCTGAAAAGGGTTCATCTACATGTGCACACCTTTTATATTTTTAATATTTATTCAAATCATGTGTAAATATGGCTATTTTTCACTACTGTATATACGCTCATAAATATGCCATAATTTAATGCTCAATAACATTTGAAGGGAAGAATTAACAGCCATAAAAACAACTGTAAAGTGTTCATCTACATGTCAGCTACGATGCACACCTTTTATATTTTTAATATTTATTAAAATAAACAGTCAAATCATATGTAAAGATTGTAGTCGTTTCCATTGCTGCTACTGATTGATAGTACTGTATCGGAGTACAACTTCCGGGTTTGTGTACCCCTCAACGGCGTTCGAGTTTTCAAAATGGCCGCCAGGTGAATAAGGCGAATGGGAGGAAAACGTTCAACATGAAATTAAACGTGTTGCATTCAAATTCTGGGCTATTAGTATGATGTTTACTTACAATAAGCCACGTTAAGCATTTTAGAATGTCCCGAAAATGGGACAAAATGGCGCTCCATTTCACATCTGTTTTCCACGCTGATCAGTATATGCAGATAGTTCATAACACAGCAAGCGTTTACCATTCTAATATGTTTTTAACTGTATAATATAAATTTTAACATCTTCCTCCAGTATTTGCCAGTCTCTACTGTACTGTCAGTGACCTAAAGTCCCAGAATGCAATGCGTTGCTGACGTCACGTTCCCAGACTCTATATGTAAATTCAGTATTGATTCATTCTGATGTAAGAAACAATAGTTATTAATTTAGTTACTTAATCTACATCACAGGGCTTAAAGTTTTCCGGCACCGTGCCGGATCTCCGGCGTGCGGCATTTGGCTGCGGAAAAAAATATAATCCTACATTTGTCTTGACTTGCTATCGTGCTTCATTTCATTCATACAATTTACACTAATTAATTTATCATATTGTACAATGTTTTAAACATTTAAGTAGACATCGAATAGTATAAGTGTGTATGATGATGTAGTGTTTTAGTTGATAGCAGCCTACTTTTGACAAAGCTGATTTCTGAGAGACGCAAGAGAAACGCGGCTATTTGATTTACGAACGCGCTGCTCATTTCATAGTTTTTGCCCATTTGTGTTTCATCTATCATCTCGCAAGGTATAAATAATTTAATTACATATCAAATAGTAGAAAATGTGTATGATGCAGTATTTTATTGATGTATTAGAATAATTTTTACAAAGCTCTGATTTCTGAGAGACACAAACAGCGGAAATTTGATTTGCGCTGAGCTCAGTTTACACTCATTCACTGCACACACCTAATGCATAGTAATTTTAGAGATTTATGTAATTTTGTGCTATCCCTCGGCTTACCTGTGAGCCTATTCATAACAAGGAATGACTGACTACTTTCCCATATACTGGAGTGAGACCATGGACGTCTCTCGAGCTGTCGTGATCTTTCTTAGCACTCTGTGGAGTGACAGATCGCGGTACCGCTTCAGTTCACGCAGAGAGCACATGAACCGACCACCGATATGCATTCTGGCTACCCCTAAACTTTGTTCAGTGCGAATGCCGCATGTTCTATATGAGCAGTCATTTACTTCGTCATCACCGGGTGTTGATAGCTTACGCAGGTGAGACCTGAACAGCACACGTTGCTATCTGCGTTTAAACCGGGTGTGTCTCATACGTCCTGAAAAGTGAAGCCGCGGGCTCTTTGATCACCCCCTGGAGGCTGGATGCAGTACAGGTCATAAACCCCACCCTCTCAATGCAGTCGAATGAGACTTCAGTGAAAACTTAAAAATAAATTCTGTTTCAAATAAAACTTTCTGAAAGATTGTTTTGGTCATTTAAGGTAGTTGTTATCACGCTGATATATATTCAATTGTTCGTTTTTGTGATGATTTAGATTTTAGCTAGCAATTTGATGCTATAAAAACGGGGCGTGTCGTCATGATTCGAAGTTGATTGACAGCTTGTCTGAGGACTGTCGGAGCTTCGAGGGGAGATTGAAGATGTATTAACTAACTATTAATTTTCGATTTCTTTGTTATTTAACACCAACAAAATGAGTTGTTCAGCAGTAAACTGTACTAACCGACTTACAGGATCTGACGGATCACTGAACCTTTTTCTGTAACATTAAATATGGGTGTTATAAGCTAATTAATAAATGTTATTAGTTAAGATAACACACCTAATGTTAACCATGTCGGGAAAAAGCAGGTGATCGTTATCTGGCAGTTACTTGTTATTTTTATGGGTATAAAATAATAATTAGCAGGACAAAACTAATGATAGCCTACTCTAATTACAGCAATCGATCTCCTGTAACGTTATTGAACTTGATTTAAAATGGCAGGACCGTTTCTGACGATTTAGAGTTGTTTCTAGTGGCATATTATATTGATTTTATCTACTGAATTTGCTGTTTCAAAAAATATTATTGCTCTAGAAACAGAATAGCCTATTATTTTATAGGTAGAATTTTAAATTGTATATAATTTTTATAGTCTATTTAAAATACATGAATGATGACGCAGTCGTCTGGGCGGAAGTTTGATACCGCGACTCCGCCTCCGGGCTCCACTGACGATTCCTTCTGCGCATGCCCAGGCTCCAAACTTTTTTTTTTTGACGTATTGCGTAACGTGTCAGCGCCCATTCAACGGCCCATTTTGGCTTCAGTTCAATACAATGGAAGGAAGCGGCGTCGCGGCGTCCATCTTTTTTTACAGTCTATGGTTTAAACTAAACTCATTTAAGCCTTGCCAATTTAAACATCCGAGTGCAAGACACGAAAAAGAACTTGCGCGCGTGCTTTGAGAAGATTTGTGCACTCATCCGAAGCGCACATGCGGAAGCGCGTGTACAGCGCGCAAATATAAAGGTCTCTTTCAAGTCTTGTGCTTGAACAGACAAATTCACACAATTATGTCAACATGCCCGTCTTAGCGAGTATTCTAGTAAGCATAGTTGGTTATGTCTTAAGTGAACACTGGAGAAAGAACGCATGTGTCTTAAAGAGACAGCAGCCCTTGCATTCTTGCTGTCTGAATGTGTTTTAAATGTTAATCAAACAACAAAAGACAAGGAAATCACTCGTTGCTTATGACTGAATAGTAACTTAATAATTAATCATTGATCTATATTTAATTTATACAGTGAAGATTACATGCAATGTTGTTTTTACATTTTATTAGCTACTTTATTCAATTTCTGTACCTGAAAACTGGATACATGAAAAACCTGAAAAGCTTTATTTATTTGTATCTTTGCTTTACTGTATTTATTTGTGCCGTTTGATTATTTGTTCTTATTTTCTTTGTTTTTATTTGACAGTAATAATTTTTTCTCCTGAACATAGCACATACCAAACCGAAACCGTGAGCCTAAAACCGTGATATATAAATATATAAAATATTTTTTTTATTATTGAATAAAAAAAAAGTTCAGGCACAGGATTTTCTTTTGCTTTAACCCCTGAAATCAGCACTGGAGTAAACAGTGATGTCATCATCCAGCTCAGTTCAGTTCGTATAGACCTTATGTAGCCCCGCCCCTTTTCAGCGTTGCGCTCGTTGTCTTTTGACTTCCGGTTTGTATTTCCACAGCGATATTACGTTTATGAATGAACTGCTCGTTTTAAAATCTTCCCGATCTACTGACATTTGTTAAGACATCTGCTTTAAACATAACAATGCTCATGATAACTTTCATTAACTCTACAACAAGTAAATCCACTTTACCAACTAATTATTCTTTGACAGCGATGCCATAGAAATGTACAGAGCTACCGCAAAACGGAAGTTCAAAGACAATTTTCTAAAGATGGCGGCGTGCTTGTTTCTCTGGTAAATAAGGTCTATACAATGGTGTCAATGCAGGCAGGTTTTTTTCATGATTCTTTGATGAATTGAAAGTTCAAAAGAACAGCATTTATCTGAAACAGAAAACTTTTGTAACATTATACACTGCTGTTCAAACGTTTGGGGTCAGTAAGTTTTTTTTTTTTTTTTTTTTTATACATACTTTTATTCAGCAAGGATGCATTAAATTGATCAAAAGTAGATTATTATATATATTTTTTTTTTTTTTTTTTTTTTTTTTTTTTTTACAAAGAATCTTACCAGTCCCAGTCTTTTGAGTGGTAATGTATATTGTATTATATACTTTGATTATTATAAATCTTTTTTTTTATTTTACAGTACAATAGTGTACATTTTTGGAATATTAGTATGTTTTGCAATGATTACATATTTCTTTTTATTCTCCAGTTTTCCAATCACATGCCTGCTTAATAAAATTAAATAAAATTTATATACATATTTCACATTCACATTTTTGGTAACACTTTTTTTATTTTACAGTGCCGTAATTACACGTTACTACATGTACTTACTATAGTAGTAACAGTAAATGATGCATAATTACTAGGGCTGCAACAACGAATCGATAAAATCGATAAAATTCGATTATTAAAAGTGTTGGCAGCGAATTTCATTATCGATTCGTTGTGTCCCGCGACTATTACGCCTCTCAATCATAGACTGCTCTCAATGAGACGCGGAGATGTTTGAGTATAAAAAAGCGCGGTTGAGCGCGAAGCAGAGCGGAGCAAAAATAAATAAATAGCAGAGCGGAGGTAGAGGAAAGACCATCAGAGAGACCCGTAACGTTGTTCTGAACAGGCGCGCCGTTGGCACGAGGGACGGGGGGTTAGGACCCTCGCAGTTTTGAAAAGACAGAAATCGACCCCCGCACTTTTGATACGGGCTGCTTCAATTAGTCACGCTATATCATCTTTTAGCTTTGGATATTTTCTTTCAAATGAGACCATTTTCACGTTTCTGTGAGCTTTCGTTCATAAATAATCAACTGTTTTGTCGCGGATGTGAAAAACAGGAAATGCGCTCTCGAACGGAGAAACACGCGATCTCCAAACAATCGATCAAAGCGTGCTAACGTTTTAGGACAGGTCGATGGTATATACATCATGCCCGAATGTCAATCAAGCCAAACCGTCCATTCAGAAACCGAGAATTTGAAACTTTTAGGTAAGGAGGCTGATCTCTCAGGTTGAGGCGCGAGCTGGCTTGACCGAAGTTTTCGTGAGGATTTAAGGTTTATGGACTGTTTTGATTTTGGTAATTACATCTAGAAAGATAAAAGCATTGATGGCATCTATAAAATAGATATCTGAAAGCAAAACGAAAGTGATATTGCCTCGTCCAGTGAGGAGGACGCACGAGAGGAGACCTGCGCGTTTAATTGGTTTAATTTTGTACTGTAATACTGCATTTACAATGCTTATCAGTGGCATACACTTTGATCGCGTAAGTGAAAATCCAAAAGACTATGACTAAAACTAAATCAAAATTTGCTGTCAAAATTAACACTGATCTGTTGTCATGTATTTATTCTGTGATTTGTCCCATATCGGTTATTGTTGACAAATATATTTGTGTTTGTTTTACTTTTTAAATTTCATTTTAAAGTTTTTTTATAGCACTTGGTCATCTTAAGCTAAACAAAAATATACATCTTTTTGTGCACTTTATTTAAAAAAAAAAAAAAAAAAACTATATGTTTGGCAGATGTAAACATGTGTATGTTTTTTGTGTTAGTCCATTTGTTTTTTGTTTTTTATTGCTTTAACAGCTCAGGGATGTTAAAAGAGCAACCTGTTTTTGCATGTTCTGAGGATTTTTTTGCACTGTGAATGTGCACTGTCATTTCTGTTTTTGAATAAAAGGTTGGAAATTAATGTGTTTTTCCCTCCGATTCATCGATTAATCGTAAACATAATCGACAGATTAATCGATTATTGAAATAATCGTTAGTTGCAGCCCTAATAATTACAAGTAACTAACCCTAAACAAAACCCTGTCCCTAACTGTAACTCTATAGTAAGTCAGTGTTTCCTATACATTGACTAGACTGTGGCGGCCCGCCACATTCTAATTTGTCCCGCCACAGTCTCAAAATGAAACGGAAATTAGTTTTGTCGCGATATTTAAATTACCGTCTGATAATTTCGCTCTTTTATATGGCAAAAGTGGGAGTCATAGAGCAAAATAAGTAGACTAGCACCAATTAAGTTTTCGTGCACTATATTCAAAGTCACCTGAAGCCATTCCATAGCTTCATGTGAGGGACAGAAGGATATGTACATCGATAAGTTCACGGTCAGAAACTCGTCTTCCCTCCGCTACAGCTGTCAATCATTCAGCACTCAAACAGCGCGTCGCGTTCGGTAATGACAGTCAGCACGGTAAAACTCTACAATATGATATATTCCCATTATTATACTTGATATGTAGATAAAGGGCTGTGGATTTGCATAAAACGACTTTATCTTGCTGGAGTTTATTGCTGTTTCTGAACGATGTCATCATACTGGCTACAGGATGTCTGTTAGATCGCACAACACAAGGACTATGAATTCGCGTCACACGCACGATAAGTGGAATTTAAAAAAAGTAAGAAGAAACCTATGATTAATAAACTGTTAGATGCAGATATACACAGGGATTCTCTTTGTACCGTGAACTTTTCAATGCGCAATGAAACTGCGCGCTCTGACTCGATATTGCTTCAAGCACATCATTCTGCACCCGGGATGCGCATTAGCGGTTTTTTGCTGTTTTGAAGCGTTTCATATTATCATGGTTTTGCACACTGAAAGATTATTAATAGCCTATTTTGTTCTGTCGTATCTATCATATCTTGTTGCCCCATTAAAAAGCTGCACAATACATTTACAATAAGCATCTTTTAATCTTACATTAATATAAATACATATAATTATTTACATATAAATCTAATATAAATCATTTTTTAATTTCATAATACAAATAGTAATTTTAAACTTTTTATTAACCTTTGGATTTATAAAATTACTGTGCATATTTTTTTTTTTCAAGAATTAGGCTAGCATACTTTTTGCTGCTGAATTATATACCTCACCTAGTTTACCTATTTATTTATTTATTTATTGGTCAGCTTATGATTATATATTTTTATTCATTTGTTATTTTTCTCTATAATGAAGTAGTGTGTTTAGTGCATTCTGGATTGGTTAACAAATCAAAGAGTGACCATTAGTTCCACAAATACAGATGCAGGCTCCCACTAATACATTAATTCAACAAAGGTAACCTCTTTTGCTACATATTTTAATGGTTTAAATGTGTACTCTACATGTTTGACCACTTATCATTTAAACTACTACATGCTGTGTACGTGACTAATGTGCTCTACCATCACCAATAAATAAATGACTATTAGAGCACAAAATTGTTTACAAGAGAACAAATTTCTTCATTGATCTAGTCACTTAATTTTGCTCTCAGAATGCACCAGATTCATGCATTTAAATTTAAAATTTACAAAATTTTCCTCCGGGGGGGCATGCCCCCGGACCCCCTAGAGTAACTACTAAACCATGATATTAGCGCGTTCAAAATGAAAATGAAGCGCTTAAAACAGAATAGTAAAGCGTTTAAAGTATACAGCGCTTACGGACACAAAAATCAGTGGTCGGAACGTTATAGGCTAATTATAACATAAAAACAGCAATCAGACTGCCTGTGCATTTTAATAATTCATTATCAAAAATACAAACTGTAACAGTTACATGTCAAAAAAAAAAAAAAAAAAGTTTTGAATAAAATAAACTAAAATTCGTTCTTTAAAATAAATTAAATAAACGTATTAGTAACTTAAGCCTAGTACAAAACAAGGCAAAAAACAAAAACAAATAAATACTGTAGCAAAAACGCTGTTTGGTATAAAAATAGTAAAATACAGTGGAAAATTAATATAATTTTTATATTGTTCAAAAGGAAAATTAACAAAAACGAACAATTTAATAAATGCACATGGCACATCGCACAACGCCAAAACTTAGAATAAAAAAGAAGGCGGCAAACAAATCAACAGCCAAAGTATTTGATTAAATTGTTTAGAACAACTATATTTAAGACAAAATGTGGAACAAATAATTTAAAGAACACTAATACAAATCAAAAATATCAGAGCAAAGCCGCAAACTGCCATTAAGACGACGGATGAGTCTTGACCTGAAACAACAAATTGCAAACATCAGACTAATTTTTCTTACAGAAGAAAAAACAACTTCTGCATTATATAAAAACGAATAAATAAAAATAATATGTATTTATTTATAGCCTACCCGTTATAAAAATACCCGTTTTTTTTTAATATAGCCTAACAGATAGCAAACAGAAACACTACAAAAAGGAAATTAAGCATGCAAATCAAGCAATTTCTAAGCTTTCAATTGGATTTTATTTTTTTCATATTATGTGAGAGGAACACCAGCTTGTCCACATTGTTGGGAAGAAGGGAGCTTCTCGACTTGTTCACAATGAAGCCGGCCTTTGAAAAGATGCGCTCTGATGGAGTGGATGTGGAAGGGATACAGTGGAGGCGTTTAGCTGCTTTAGCGAGCTTTGGATATCGATGTTCATTTTTTTGCCACCATGCCAATGGTCCCGAATCAACCTTTGTTTTATCTGCCAAGTACATTTTTAGTTCATCCTTCTCTTCTGCATGCTCCTCCTCATCAATGGCCATCAGCATGGATATCTCGGCCTGCTTTTCCTTTTTCGGTTCGGGCTCACCCTCCTCTGCAGGGCTAATGCTGTCATGATCACTTTCTGGCGCAGCTTCTGTAGATAAACTTTCTGCCAGATCCGACACTGTGGAGTACGCATATTCTCGTTCGTGTTGGTCAAAGAATGACAAGCTCTTAAAACGTGGGTCTAAGACAGCAGCTTGAATATAAATGCTAGTCGCGATATTTTCCGTCAGTTGCCATCTCGTGTCAATTTCTTTTGCTAGTTCTGTCTTTAGTGCTTTTGTGGTGGGACTGTCTTCGTTGCGCAGCACCAAATGGCATCTCTTCATGTTTATTAACATGGGCAGTGTGGCAGATAGGGATGCGTTTAAATCCAAATCTGGCAGCCCTAGTTGATTTATTGAATTATGAGTTGATATCGCGTTTTAATATGATCCCGTTCATAGACAACTTTTGATGGATGCTGAGTCTTTTTAGGTCGGGCAGAATCTGCGATCTCTGACCCAGTTTGTTTGCTGGCTTCCATGGCTGCAATTCGCTGCATGTGTTTTCCGCCAACTGGCAACCCGGGGTGGTGAAATACTATTGGGTAAATTGGCAACATGCAGTCTTGCACAGACCAAAACAAAAACAGAAATTCTGACATGGAAAGCAAATTTCAAAGTAAAATAACTGGCTGTAGCATTGGTTTTCAGAGAAACAAGTATGTGAACTCAACATTTTGAATAAATATAATATAATATAATATAATTTAATGCAATATATTAATAAACTTATGGTATTTTTATGCTTTAGTACATTCAAAAACTGTGAAGAGAGCACCTTTAAAGGTATTTAGCAGTGACAATTTCAGGCTTTTCAATATACAATGAAGTAAGCTAATTGCCTGCACAAAATATAGCATTAACATGACAATGTAATATATGTAACAATAAAGTTTACAGTGGCTTCATAAATTAATTAAAAACATAAAAAAGCAAAACACGCTTGATGCACATTCTTTGTTCTTCATTGTCTAGAAGTAGAAGTGCTGTATTGTTGTGTAATTAATTAAGAGAAGGTACACCGCCATGATCTTACTCAGACGAAAGTGACTTGAAAGCACCTGCCATCATAAACATCCCACCTTGTAAATACGAACTTCCCAGGAGGACTTGAACACACCAAAAGTCTACTATGGCATTATCACTATTTAAATAAATAAATAAATATGTTGTCATGAGCATGTAATGTCTTCATATGTATCATTAATGCCATCACAGGTCATCTAAAAGGAAATGCTAACATTTGCTTTTTTTCTGTCTTTCAGGCATTACTATCTTGTGTTTATGGTGGTCTTAACATTCGTGAACCTTATAACAATTCCTCTAGACATGGCATTTTCTGAAGATATGCATGATAGTGCCCACAAATACTGGGTGGCCTTCAATGTATTCTCAGATGTCATGTTTTGTATTGATGTTGGCTTGAATTTTCGAATGGGTATTTTCAATGAAGACGGTCAGGTAAGAACGCGCCTTTATTGTCTTGTCGTGTAATATTAATTATTTATGGCTTCACCTTTCTAAAATACTGTTAAAATGGATACAATGCCATCCTGTTTCTGTCTAGGCCATCCTTGATCCAAAACTAATAAGAAAGGATTATTTCAGGTCTTGGTTTATTCCTGATGTGGTGGCTGCATTTCCGGTCGACATTATCATTGTTATTGTGGTAATTTTATTTTTCATTTAATATCACTCACACTGATCAAATTGTAGAGAAATATCTTACAGTACAATCAATTTACCACAGGAGCATTTTTATGAAGCTGACACTATTTCACTGGTGGCTTCGAAGATGGTGCGGATACTTATGTTTGTGAGGGTTCTCAGTCTGATCCGTTTACTCCGTGTGCCAAAGTTTCTGAGATTCTGCTTTGAATTGGAAAATGTAAGTTTCAGCACTCACTCATCATCATGTTAATGCAAGAAAATATCAATGGCAATATGTTCACACTGTACAGCCAGAGGAGAACTTTCCTTGCCACTGTCGCCCTTTGGTTTGCTCACCTGGGGAAAACTAATAAATAAATCAAGACTTAAATTAACTGCTAAATGATGACATGAAATTGAAGATATTATTACGGCAATATTTTCTATAAAAATGCTTTAAAACAATGTAAAATGCTACTGTATTTAAGTAATACCGACTTGACTGACAAATGCGTAAAAATAATTGTTACAATAAATAGGCTAATGTTATACAAAGTTATACAAAGGATTTGGTATTCTCTACTTTTTGAGAAAATGATTTATGATTTGATGATTTAAGGCCGTGTGTCCACCAGAGCGTTTTTTTCCAGCTGCTAGCGTACTTTTTCAATTGTTTCCAATGGGAACGGCGCGTTTTTTAAACGCCAGCAGCGTTTGAGCGTCTTTTTCAGCTCAAGCGCTGCGAGCTCGGCGTTTTACTGGTCGCCTCGAGTTGAAGAATGTTCAAACTTTGAGTAAAACGCTGCTCATCACTGTCACTTTTTAGCCAGCCATCCAATCAGAGGGGAAGAGGGGCGGGACAAATACAACTCCGACCAACTGTCACATTCTTGTGTACAACGACATCAACAAACAGAAACTAAATGGATGAGAAGTTAACATTTCTGGTCTCCGAACAAGTAATAGCAAGTAATTCTACATTGTGTGAACATTTTTAGTCTGAAACAATTACCTGCAAAATCAGTATAAGAACAGTGACGCGGATATTCCGTATCATAGCAACAAAGCGTCTCAACGGTAAAAAACGCTGGCTGCAGAAGTGCTCTCAAGCGCTCACAGATAGGCGTTTTCAGCAGAGCCTAGCGTTTTCAGCTGGCTAAAAATGCTCTGGTGGACACACGGCCTAAAGCAGGGGTACTCAAGTTCGGAGGCCAAGAGGGCTGCATTTTAACCACATGAATGCAAAGGGCCAAATTATAACTTGGATCGTAAGACTTTTATTTAGGCCTACTTAAGACAGCACTTTTTATAGTCTTTCTCCATTGCACCTTTTTAACATTTTATAGCGCCTATTTATACTCAGGTCACTCAAAGGTTTTATTATTGTTTATTATTGGTCAGAATCCTTTTTTTTTTTTTTTTCTTCAATCTCATGAATTCTATAATTATAACCAATGTTGTAAACATTATGAATAAGATATTCTCCTTTAGCTCAATGATGTGACAGATCTGTAATGGGAGCGCTCTCTGCTTGCTTTCTGTTTATAGCACATTGACATTAAGAATATAAGTTTTGTTTTTCATGCTGCTAAGAGGACTATCGGCAACTTACACACTGCAAAGTTTGAGGAATGTCAACTGCATTACATGATGGATCGTTTTTTTATTTGAGCGCACAGTCACGAGCCTTTGATAGTGTTCACGAACACAAGTGCTCGACACATGCGCACTAGAGAGGTTTATGCTTGTCTAGCCTTTTTCACTGGCCTGCGGGCCACCTGTTGAGTACCCTGATTTAAAGAATCCAGAAAAAAAAAAAAAAAAACAGTGATTTGAAGAACCTCTAAGGAACCCCACAAAAAAGGCTAAAATAGTATTTAATAAGAAGAGGGTCAGTGCTTTTTGGAGATTTTTTTAAAAATATTTAAATTTAAGATAAAGGATTTTTACCTCTAATTGACAAACTCATAATTCAGTAGATATTTTTGTGGTATTTTCTAATATTTTTCCTTACCTGGTATGACACGATAAATCAACAGAGAAACATGATGTTGTATTTTGGTTGTATTTGTACACCATTATTGTTCTGTGGAGACTTTATGTTATTTTATCTGTCATTTTAGGTCTCCGATATACAGCTCGAAGTAGTCAAGAAGTCATTCAGGGTTTTCTTTGTTTTCCTGATGATGGTCCTCATTTGGCACTGGAACACTTGTGTTCAGTACTTCCTATCTGTAATCGAAGAGTTTCCCCAAGACTGCTGGGTTGTACAAGAGAAAATTTTGGTATGTCTCATTTTTATTGGTTATTCAGGCATTTATTGACATGATGTGTTCAACATGTCTTCCTTTTTATCTGTTACATTTTGCAGAATAAATCGATGGGGAAAAATACTCCTATGCTTCCTTCAGAGTTTTTTCTCAAATGGCCTGGAGATCAACTGAATCAATTTACACACCAGGACGTACGCCACACAGCATCTTTCAACATTAATCCATTTTAAGAAAAGATAATCTATCTAATAATCAGTCTTTGGTGCAGAAAATGTTTTTCCTAAAAACACTTTAATCAGTGGCGTTTGCCGCATCACTTTTACTTTTTCAAAACCTGTGAATCTATTATCAATCTATTAAGTGCTGTTACTTTTGAGTGATCATACATCTGATTTCCATCTGCCAAATGAAAGAAAAAAAGCATGGCACCCAAGCATTGTGGCATCAGGTTTTGCATTTTCTTCAAATACCATTGAAGAAAATGAAAAAAAAAAAAAAATAATAATAAATAATAAATGTAATTTACCTTGAGTGATTCCCTTTGTTTTTTAGGTGTGGATGAACGGTGGATAGCTCTTGTTAGTATGGTGATTGGATATATGATGTGTTTTGCATTTATTTCTTGCTTGATCAGTGCAATTGGACATGTCTATGACTGGCAATGCATACAAGATAAAGGTGAATTTTAAAGTAAAGTTATAAGTTTTAAGTTAAGCTGTTGGTTGAAATTTGTTAATTTTGTTTATTCAACAAATAAATACAAGGCGGCTCTGATAATATTATGCCATGATATATGAATATTTCAGATGAACCAGCTACAATCCCCCCAATGTTCCAAAAGCTTCCCAGAATGTTGCGCCAACGTACCACTGCCCAGTACAAGTGGCAGTGGGATAAGGAGAGAACATCCTTGACTTGTTGTCAAAACGGCTCAGAAAGGTTTCTAATTAACTAAAAATATAAACCTAGAAAGCAAAAATCAGATAACATACACAAGTTTTGCTGCTGTGAAGCAGGTTTATTCAAATTATTATTTTTTAATAGAAATTTTAATAGTGCTGTGTTTTCTGTTTCAAAGGATGTTATGGAGGAAATATGTTTCAGCCTGCTGAACAAAGGCTCCATGTTTATGAAGCTTAACAGAGAATTCACGGAAGCCATCTTGGTAAAGTTAGAGAATGAGTTCTTCAATGCAGGTGACATCATCATTCATCAGAATGCTGCAGCTGACCACTGTTCTTCATTGACTATGGACGGGTGCTGGTGAAGAACGAATCTTTCTACATGGAGCTGTGTGATGGAGATCACTTGGAGGTGATGTATGAGAAACTTACAGTTGTGTGATTCAGCTTGTGTAGAGTAACTGCATAAAGCCTGGCCCCACATTAGCGGCCAGAAATGTTCAAGGGGGTGGGCCTTCATAAAACAGGGTGGGCAAAGTGTGAGTATGAAAACTTCATGCCAAATTATCAAGAAAAAATATAGCGCGGCAGTTTCAAGTTCAAAATTACATTAAAACTGATTTAAAAATCAAGTGAATCTCACAACTCATATAACTAAAAGAAAGCTGAAATTGCTTTAATTTTTTTGAGTTAAAGTAAAAAAAAAACATGTTGCCATGATTTAAAGGTGCCATAGAACGTTCTTTCACAAATGTAATATAAGTCTAGGTGTCCCTGAATGTGTCTGAAGTTTCAGCTCAAAATACCCCATAGATTTTTTAAATTAATTTTTTTAGCTGCCTATTTTGGGGCATCATTAACTATGCACCGATTTAGCGTGCGGCCCCTTTAAATCCTCGCGCTCCCTGCCCCTGAGCTCTCGACTATAATACAGTGTATAAACAAAGTTCACACAGCTAATATAACCCTCAAATGGATCTTTACAAAATTTTCGTCATGCATACTGCATGCATGCATCGGATCATGTGAGTATAGTATTTATTTGGATGTTTACATTTGATTCTGAATGAGTTTGAGGCTGTGCTCCGTGGCTAACGGCTAATGCTACACTGTTGTAGAGATTTATAAAGAATGAAGTAGTGTTTATGCATTATACAGACTGCAAGTGTTTAATAATGAAAATAATGACGGCTCTTGTCTCCTTGAATACAGTAAGAAACAATGGTAACTTTAACCACATTTAACAGTACATTAGCAACATGCTAACGAAACATTTAGAAAGACAATTTACAAATATCACTAAAACTATCATGATATCGTGGATCATGTCAGTTATTATTGCTCCATCTGCCATTTTTCGCTATTGTCCTTGCTTGCTTACCAAGTCTGATGATTCAGCTGTGCACAGATTCAAACGTTAATACTGCCTGCCCTTGTCTACGTAACAGTGTGTTATGTTGAGATTCACCTGTTCTTCGGAGGTCTTTTAAACAAATGAGATTTACATAAGAAGGAGGAAACAATGGTGTTTGAGACTCACTGTATGTCATTTCCATGTACTGAACTCTTGTTATTCAACTATGCCAAGGTAAATTCAATTTTCCATTCTATGGCACCTTTAAGACCTGAAGGCTTTTTTAGAGTTTTTTTTCTGACATACACAAAAGTAAAGACTCATAACTCCAAAACTGTAGCAAGGTAGGTATCATTTGATAGAACACTTTTTAAATTTTTAGAAAATATAAATCACATTTCATTTGGACATTTTCATGCTGAGAAACTGCTGATAAAAGACAAAAAATACATTTTTAAAAATAATTTTTCTTTTTTTCATGTGACATGGAATAACTCAGGAAGGCAATAAGATCGGAGAAAAATTTTTTTGGGTGATGCTGTCCTATATGTGAGCTGCATCTGGTTCAAATTTTGTGGTGATAGCATACAGTATAGTTGAATATAGTGCTATTCATTTTTTCGCCGCTAGATGGTGCCCACGGGCAGTAAACTCCGGTTTAGAGGGACTTCTCAGCACACGTTAGGAGTTTTTCAAAATGATTAGATGCATTAAAAAGCTAAGTATCTAAGCTTTAAAATGATATCTATTTTGTGTTATTCCACGTTGGAAAACGAACATGGATGGTTCAGGGAACATTGGATACACACTGCATACCGGAAAAATGAGAGACATGTTTTTAGCCAAGTATGTTACATCATTCCATGAGTAATATCTTGTGATCAATGCAATATATTATGTTGATTTTGGGTTCATTTTAATCGTGAGAATCTGCTTTAAATAATGATGTGCCATATGATCTGCATTTTTCATGAAGTTATGAGCACGTGAAATCTACATATTTGTATTCAGTTAGTGGCTGTGCTGTTTTTGTTGTAAACGCATATTTGCTTTGCCATTTTCTAAGGGTGTACTCTCACTAGGCGCTCTGAACTGTGCCCGAGCATGTTTGACATTCATAGCCCGGTTCGTTTGACAAGTGTGAGCGCTCCGTTCCGTGCCCTGGCGTGGTTTGTTTAGCCGTCCCTGGCCCGCTTGGAAGAGGTGGTGCTGGTTTGGTGTTTGAGATATTGAGCATTATTTTTTTGGTCGTGTGACGTCACTCTCCACCCCATGTCGTTCAAATCACTTCAAACCGGTGCCATTTGTGTGTTCAGTGTGTTCAGACGCGAATTCGCGTCATGGGAGGGGCTTCCATCTCTTTCTGCACAGATCCTCTGAATAAACACATCATCTTGTCAGTTGGAAACTAGTAGCGGCAATTTAACTCTGTTATGCCGGCCGGCTTTTGCTAACGAGCAGGTGGGCTATGATCAACGGCTAAAATCA
>VTFQ01000582.1:0-180558 GCA_036281575.1 Ancherythroculter nigrocauda | reverse complement strand
GATGAATCGCAGTTTAAGTTACTTCCGTATTGGCTTCACGAGAGAAAGGGGGAGGTTGCCGCTTGGGGTGCACTTGAAGTCGCTCTCGAATTACATCAGCCGTCATCGCGCCGCGGTGAATCGCACTTCAAAGGCCACCTTTTCCCCCCACTTTTCTCAAGAACAGAATACAGTGCATTAAAATGTGTCGATATAAATATTATTTAAATGTCACTTTGTCAATGAAACAGCCTAATTTCTGTACAGTTTATTTTTTGATGTAAGTTAGCAAATGCATAAGTTGTATATTTGTAATGTAATTTATTTGTAAATGAGCCAAAGTCATTTCTGTTAAACATTTTTTTACGTATGTTCACATGTAAATAAAAGAGAATTGTTTTGTTTATTGTTTATTTCTTTTATGCAACTTGTAATTTTACATGAAAAATTATATATAAATATTTTTCTCATCATGTAAATTAAATGTTTTTACATTAAATACATCGTTCTAAAGCTACATAAAGTACCTTTTACAATTATATAGGCTACAACATAACTTAGATTTAAAGGTACAATATGTAAAATTTTTGCAGTAAAATATCCAAAAACCACTAGGCTAGTGTTATATATTTTGTCCAGCTGATTACAAACAATATCTCTAATGTTTTCAACTACTTGTAAATCATGAGAAAATTCCCATTCTAAATAGTGACACGGGGCAGTGCAGTCGCCTGTCAATGACGTCAGTTACCCTTTGTTACCGCCTTTACTGACGTAGAAACCACATGACAACAGTGTTGTGGACAAATGCGGAAGTAGTGTCTAGCGTCCAGCAAACCACTAGCTTGCTTCAAGCAGTTCCTTATTTACTTCTTGCACGTTTTATGGTGGATTGTGTTACTTATTTATGGAACATAATTACTGTTTACCATCTGCCGCTGGTTCTGTCGACAAAGACAGCTCCCGTAAACTCATGACCGGAAAAGCGGAAGTGGCGCCGGCGACTGTGTCATAATAAAAGTCCCGCTGCTCGTGAGGCGTGTGTTGATCAATCGCTCCAGCTCCTCGTTCAGCTCCCGCAACACTCGGTCCTGCTCTGCTTCATACTACAGTAACATTAATAATCGCATCCACGAACATGAGTTCTTCCAGACTCCAATCCCTATTCTTTTGCACCGTCCGTTGAGATGGAGACCACATGTCCCAAGATTCCGCTCTAAAACTTGGCGTCATCAAACTACGCCTTTGTTTTGAATAGGCTTCTAGCGACCTCTAGCGGAAAAAAATATCACAAATTGTACCTTTAACATCAGAAAAATAGCATAACATTTTAAATTATCAGTATATAAAACAGAACAAAACATATTTGTGTACACTTTCATTCGGCTGAGAAGGGAGACGCTGGTGGAGCGCATTATATAAATATATAAAAATAATAAAAATCAGAAATATTTGAACATACAAAACAAATCTATGGTATATTCAAATTTTGTCTTGGTCATCATAGCTTTAAAATTCTTGCCTGTTACAAATAGCCTAGTCATGCTCAGCAGGTATATTTTAAGATGTCAGTGCAAGTTTCTTTTAGTTAAAACAACTTACACAGTTAACATGTCATTTAACATAAAAACAAACAAGGTTAACTAATTGCTAACGATATAAAACTAACATTACATAGTTTAACCATACATATTTTGGTCTAGTGTCCTGTCGTCGTCGGCAGTGAACGTGTCAAAACCCAACAGAAAGTCATAAAACTTTAAAACGTCTCTGTCTGTCACACAGCCGATAGCCAAGTAACGACGCTCGGCTCATTGTTGCCACGTCTCGGATTGGGATACTTTTACACTGTGCTGTGATTGCGCTAGGCCTACTTTTGGGATGGTTTTGTTGCGCAGACCTGGCAACCCTCCACTCCAAAACCCCACTCCTTTCATGCACTTCGAAGTGCGCGGACCCTGAATTGGGACACAGAAGTTCAAATGATACACTTCATTGTATGATGGTCAAACTTTGCAATTAATCATAGAATCACCTGTGATTTGAACCGTGGTGGTGTCTGGTCCGTATGGATTAACAATCCCTTTATTTGACATTGCATATCCTGTGATGTGACTATCGCGGATGCGCACATCGTGATTTTGATGTTACAACGTTACAGTCCTAACGGAGATGCAATCAGCCTTCAAATGCGGCCTTTGAAGGATGCAGCCGAATTGGGACGCAGCTAATGAATGTTGGGATGGTTGTTGTTGTATCACGGACTGTATTCAGTGTAACACAAGTTGACTTCTGTTGTTTATACCTGATAGTACAAGCTGGGTTTGTTGTGTTCAATAAGTAGTGTACGTACGCAACTATTTTGGCATTAACCATCCATTCGTTAAATAGTAGGGGAGAGTGGGGTAAGATGACCCACCCCCTGTATCTTGGTAACCGTACACTTTTATTGCAATGTGACCATATATTTTGGAACCACCCATCATTTCTGCCAGACTATGTAAAGGAGAAACACATGGGAGGCTTAGAAGGCACCCATTTACTTTAAAAATTTGTCAAAGTATAATTTTAACATAATGGGTTTAATGGCTGTTTTATCAAAGTAAATTTGTCCATGTCTAAATATATATTGCATTTTGGTGATTTAGCAATGTATAAAACCATGCAAATCATTTAGCTAAATATTAGGGTTTTTGTTTGTTTGTTTGTTTGTTTGTTTTCAAAATGGCAGCTATGGGGTAAATTGAGCCATATGCTGTGGTGTAAATTGAGCCAGCGTTTTAATTTACCCCACCTTAAGGCACTGAAGTTAAATTAAATCTCTGAAGTATAAACTGGTATAATTATAAATTGCAGCGAGCCGATCACATTGACCTTGATTACATTTCGTTTTGGGTTGACAGATGACCTTAAAGAAGACAAGTAATGATTTTGGTGTTTTGAAATGTAATGATACACTTATGAGACACATTCTCTCATGATTGAAGAAATAGTAACCACACCCCCTTTCCTGTATAGAGTTACAACATACAACAATAGTGGTTGGTGGATATATAAAACATGGCTTAATGCTGACCTCACATTCAGAGTGGTTGCTTGCCTAGCAGAAGAAATGCATGTTAATCTTGTATTGACAATGGTGTGTATTGCCAAGCTCTGTCCTGCTGTGTGTGGGGTTAATTTAGGCACCTGTATCCTCCAAGGTGACCCTCAGCCCCCTGCTCTCTTCAAGGATGGAGACTTTATTATTGGAGGGGCTTTCACCATTCATTACTATATGAGGACAGAGAAGCACACCTATATTAGACGGCCACAACCACTAGAGTGCATTGGGAGGTTAGAGTTTGACAAAACTAAATACAATCCTTAACTGAACAGGGTTGAATGGGCTTAATTAATTGTGCTAAAATTGTTCATAATTGAATTTTTTCTTTATGTAAACTGTGTTAATGAGTATTATACAAGCATAACTTTCACTGAGGTGCATATTTAATTACAATTTATTATAATATAGTTTTTCGTTTGTGCTTTTCTACAGCATGGACTTCAGGGCACTGCGCTTTGCTCGTGTCTTACAGTTTGCCATCCAAGAGATCAACAACAGCTCTGATCTCTTACCGGGCATCACATTAGGGTACCATATTTATGACTCTTGTGCCTCTGTGCCAATGGTAATGAAAGTAGCATTTCAACTTGCCAACGGGCTAGATCTGGTATTTAACGACACTGATTCCTGTGCAAAATCTGCTGCAGTTCTTGCACTAGTTGGAGAATCTGGTTCCACTGCGGCTATAAGCACTTCAAGACTTTTCGGTTCTTTTGGAATTCCACAGGTGCATGCTCTATATTGCTATTTCTTGATATTGTTCTTGAAATGTTGGCACTGTGACAATGACAATGAAAATACTTGTAACATCAGACACATTTGACATTTATGTCACAGCAGATAGTACACATGTAAATGTTATTGTAAAGTCTGGATTCGAGTAATGAAATTATTTTAAATGTTAAAGAAAAAAAAAAATGTTTTTTTTTTTTTCCCCCTTCTTCTTAACGGTGTTCTATAGGTGAGTCATTACGCAACGTGTGCGTGTCTCAGTGACAAGCGGCAGTATCCTACTTTCTTCAGGACCATTCCCAGCGATCACCATCAAGCGGCTGCACTGGCACGGATGGTCAAGCGCTTTGGATGGACGTGGATCGGGGCTGTGCGCAGTGATTCAGACTATGGGAACAATGGCATGGCATCATTCCTGAAGGCTGCGGAGGAGGAAGGAATCTGTGTGGAGTATTCTGAGGCCTATTACAGGACCCAGCCGCGCAGTAAACTGAAAAGAGTCGCTGATGTCATTCGTAGGTCAACAGCTCGTGTAATAGTTGCCTTCATGTCCGTTGGTGATATGAGATTTCTCCTAGACGAGCTGAGTCAGCAGCCTCCTCCTCCGATGCAGTGGATTGGCAGTGAGGCGTGGGTTACAGACCCACAAATGCTGCAGTTTAATTTGTGTATCGGTGCCGTGGGCTTTGCAATCCCGCGGTCTGTTATCCCGGGTTTTCGTAACTTTTTATTTGACCTCTCTTCAGCGAAGGTGCTGAAATCTCCATTGCTGACAGAATTCTGGGAAAGCTCATTTAGCTGTAGTCTAAAACAGCAGACAGGTTCTTCTACTGCTATGCCTGCATGTAATGGCACAGAGGATCTGCGCGCATTACAGAACCCGTACACAGACACGTCCCAGTTGCGGATCACTAACATGGTGTACAAAGCCACATATGCTATAGCTCATGCCCTCCATGGCATTGTCTGTAACGAAAAACGATGTGGCAAAAACATCAAAATTGAGCCCCATAGGGTAAGTTTTCTCACCTTGGAACAACTTAACTAAATATTAAAATAGGCCTACATGTCGGCCTGCTATAAAATATCTAGGGCTATATAACCACACCCAATATTTCAATAGGCCTACTGATTATTCAGCAAATTACAACGAGTTTTTTATGCCCATCATGCAGGTTTTGATCAGCTCAAACAAGTGAACTTCACCAAAAATAATTATTCTGTTTCATTTGATTCAAATGGAGACCCTGTGGCCACCTATGAACTTGTGAATTGGCAGTTTCAGGGAGATGGTTCAGTTCATTTTGTGACAGTGGGTCAATATGATGCATCCCAGCCTAAAGGCCAAGAATTCAGTCTAAGCAGAACTATCATTTGGTATGATGGCAGAGAAAAGGTATAGCTACAATGTGATGTCTATAATTACATCAGGGATGGGCAGCTTCAGTCCAGAAGGGCCACTGTCCTGCAGAGTTTAGCTCCAACCCTAATCAAACACACCTGAAGCTAATCAATGACTTCCGGATTAATAGAAAGCTGTAGACAGGTGATATTTTTATTGGTGTTGCAGCTAAACTCTGCAGTACAGTGACCATCTGAAGTTGCCCATCCCAGAATTAAATTATAAATATTTATAAATAATTATAAATAATATGCAGTAGCCGTCCTTGGTTAATTTTTGACATTGATGCTCTGTGTTTCTGTCACCTGCAGGTGCCTGTGTCTGTGTGCAGTGAGAGTTGTCCTCCAGGTACTAGGAAGGCTGTGAAAAAGGGAAGGCCTGTCTGCTGCTATGACTGCATTAACTGTGCAGAAGGAGAGATCAGCAATGAGACAGGTGCTTTTTACTGGACATTCTTGAAATAATCATACATACAATGCTCTATGAGAGTCTGTTTTAAAATATTTTAAAGATCTAGCTTGAAAGACATGCAAAGTTCTTGAAATATTTGCTTTTATTATTTGTGTCCTTGTTACAGTGTATTTATACAATTATAATCTAAGTGATGTTAATTAACAACATACATACTATAGTAAAGGTTAACATTTGGTTTAGGATTAGATATTCGTAATTATTCATACTTTACCGTTATTTGTACAGTAAGTACATGCATAACAAGGGCATTGAAAAACATAGTGTTATCAAATAATTTTAACCCATAATATTTTTATTTTAATATTTTTATTTATTTTTACGAAAAAAAAAAAAATTATGAAACAACAACCAAAAAGTAATTATATTTCCTTTACACCTTACATTCATGTGATTTAATAATGTGTTTGTACATAATCTTTATTTTCAAAAACGTGAAATATATTTCTCAAGCTAGTGTTTTTAACATTTGTTTAATATCATGAATTAATAATTTATAAACATCAGTAAGACTTATTTCTATTGACTTTTACTTTTTTTTTATTTATAATGTTAATAGCATTTAATAATTTTTTCTACGATTTTTCTCATGGTCGTGACTTCATGTTGAGGGAATGATATTGTCAAGGGTGTTTTGGTTTTGTGTTCTTTTGATTTCATGTCTTTTATTTGTAGTTTGAATTATGTTGCTTGTTTGTGTCATGCTTCCCTTGCTCCTCATGTGCTCCCCTGTCCATGTGTCATATTCTCATTGGTTGTTCATGGTCATGTGTTTCTGAGTTCTGTTCTGTCATTGGTTCTCATGTTCCTTGTGTCACTTCCCCATTGGTTGTCTTGCAACATTAATCAAACTACAAAAAAAAAAAAAAGACATGAAATCAAAAACATGAACACAAAACCAAAACACCCGTGACAGGTATCTATTTCTCATGGCGGCGATCTAAATGTGTAAACAACCTGCGTGACCATAGCAGCCTGGAATTATCAGAAATGGATAGGCCTATAATAATATTTATTTTTAAGTAAGAATGACAAAATAAGGGGCGGAATAAAAAAAAAAAAAGATTATTTTAATATATTATAGCCTATTGTATTGCATGCAATGTTGCCTATAGACAGCATTCAAATGAAGTTTGTTATTATCATAAATGATAAAATAATATGTAACATTAAATAATGTAGGCCTACAAGAAAACATTTTTATCCATCCCATCTCACAGCCTTTTAAATTCATTCACTGATCGTGCCATTATTATTATTATTATTAATAATTATTCCTATTAAACCTAAATAAATTGAATTATGTTATTCCCCTAAAGTGAACCTCCTGTAAAAATCCAGTGCACCTAGAGAAATAAACTCATAATATAATCAAAGCTTTATTGGCATGACTGTCGGGTATTTCCAGTATTTAAAAAAAACACATGGTACTGTAAGTAGACTATTAGATAATACATAACGTTAATTGGGTAAAGATAATACAAATAACAAACAAAATTATGTTTATATCAGTGAATGGATTTAAAAGACTAATATATATATATATATATATATATATATATATATATATGTGTGCGTGTAGTCTTGTAAAAAAAATAGCAGAATTTATTAAATGGACCCGGTCAAAAGTTTGTGAACCCTTGATTCTTAATACTGTGTGTGATTACCTGATCTATGACTGTTTTTTTTTTTTTTTGTTTGTTTGTTTGTTTTGGTGGTTCATAAGTCCCTTATTTGTCCTGAGCAGTTAAGCTGAGCTCTGTTCTTTAGAAAAAAATCCTCCAGGTCCTGCAGATTTTTCAGTTTTCAAGGATTTTTTTTTCTTTTCTTTTTGAATTTGAAGATCAAGGTAAATTGTATTTAATTTGTCTTCCGGGAAACATGCATCAAACAAGTATCTTCTGTTGCTTCTGAAGGGCAGCATTAAATGAAATAAATAAATGAATATATATTAAACAAAATAAGAAAAATTGGGACATCTTCATTTTTTATTTTATTCATTTTTTTTCCTTTTTTAATAGTTGTGTTTGAGTTCCTCAATTGTCCCAAGTGTGAAAAGATGGATCTCAAAATCATACAGCCACTGCTGGAAAGGGTTCAAATGCTTGAAAACTGAAGAATCTGCAGGACCTGGATGATTTTTCTTAAGACCAGAGCTAACTGCTCAAGACAAACAAGGGACTCATGAACAACCATCACAAAAAAACAAAAAAAAACAAAAAACAGTCATAGATCATCCAGGTAACCACACACAGTATTAAGAACCTATGGTTTGCGTACTTCTGAACGCGGTAATTTTAATAAATTCAGCTTCTTCTTTTTTTCTTCTTGTCCACTATATCTTATCTTTTATGTACAATATCAGTACTAAACAAAAAATAACATGCATTTTGTATGATCTCTCTTATTTTGTTCAAATTATTCAGATTTTCGCAGATTCTGCAAGTGGTTCCATACTTTTTCTTGAAACTGTATATATATATATATATATATATATATATATATATATATATATATATATATTTACAGTGGGTACGGAAAGTATTCAGACCCCCTTAAATTTTTCAATCTTTGTTATATTGCAACCATTTGCTAAAATCATTTAAGTTTATTTTTTTTCCTCATTAATGTATACACAGCACCCCATACTGACAGAAAAACACAGAATTGTTGACATTTTTGCAGATTTATTAAAAAAGAAAAAGGTCTGAGGTCCTGAGCTCTCTGGAGAAGGTTTTCGTCCAGGATATCCCTGTACTTGGCCGCATTCATCTTTCCCTCAATTGCAACCAGTCATCCTGTCCCTGCAGCTGAAAAACACCCCCACAGCATGATGACAGGTGATGAGCAGTGCCTGGTTTTCTCCACACATACTGCTTAGAATTAAGGCCAAAAAGTTCTATCTTGGTCTCATCAGACCAGATAATCTTATTTCTCACCATCTTGGCAAACTCCATGCAGGCTTTCATGTGTCTTGCACTGAGGAGAGGCTTCCGTCGGGCCACTCTGCCATAAAGCCCCGACTGGTGGAGGGCTGCAGTGATGGTTGACTTTCTACAATTTTCTCCCATCTCCCGACTGCATCTCTGGAGCTCAGCCACAGTGATCTTTGGGTTCTTCTTTACCTCTCTCACCAAGGCTCTTCTCCTCCGATAGCTCAGTTTGGCCGAACGGCTAGCTCTAGGAAGGGTTCTGGTCGTCCCAAATGTCTTCCATTTAAGGATTATGGAGGCCACTGTGCTCTTAGGAACCTTAAGTGCAGCAGAATTTTTTTGTAACCTTGGCCAGATCTGTGCCTGGCCAAAATTCTGTCTCTGAGCTCTTCAGGCAGTTCCTTTGACCTCATGATTCTCATTTGCTCTGACATGCACTGTGAGCTGTAAGGTCTTATATAGACAGGTGTGTGGCTTTCCTAATCAAGTCCAATCAGTATAATCAAATACAGCTGGACTCAAATGAAGGTCTAGAACCATCTCAAGGATGATCAGAAGAAATGGACAGCACCTGAGTTAAATATATGAGTCTCACAGCAAAGGGTCTGAATACTTAGGACCATGTGATATTTCAGTTTTTCTTTTTTAATAAATCTGCAAAAATGTCAACAATGCTGTGTTTTTCTGTCAATATGCTGTGGGGTGCTGTGTGTATATTAATGAGGGGAAAAAAATGAACTTAAATGGCTGCAATATAACAAAGAGTGAAAAATTTAAGGGGGTCTGAATACTTTCCGTACCCACTGTATATATAGACTATAAGTTAAAAGAATATATATATATATATATATATATATATATATATATATATATATATATATATTCTTTTAACTTATAGCCTATTAATAATAACAAATTATTGTATATCAAATGTTTTTAGAGAGTTATTCAAGTCATTGTATATTTGAATTACATTTTAATGTATTTTTTAAAATAATTTACAGGACAAAATGACCATATGGGTTGTTCATTCCAAAACAGTGTAGTCTTATTTATTTTTATTTTACAGATTCTTTAGATTGTCACAAATGCCTACCTGAGTACTGGCCTAATAATGAGAAGAACAAGTGTCTTCCTAAACCGGTGGAGTTTCTATCCTGGAATGAAATCCTTGGGATTATACTGGCTGCTTCCTCTATTTCAGGCTCTTTAGTGGCTTTGAGCATTACATTGGTGTTATACAAAAACAGAGCTTCTCCTATAGTAAGAGCCAACAACTCAGAATTGAGCTTCCTGCTGCTCTTCTCATTGACACTGTGTTTCCTCTGTTCACTTACTTTCATTGGTCGGCCCACTGAGTGGTCCTGTATGCTCCGTCACACAGCATTTGGTATCACTTTTGTTCTCTGTATCTCCTGTGTTCTTGGGAAAACAATAGTGGTATTAATGGCCTTCAAGGCTACACTTCCAGGAAGTAATGTTATGAAATGGTTCGGGCCTCATCAACAGAGACTCAGTGTTTTTAGTTTCACTCTTGTACAGGTTCTTATATGTGTGCTTTGGTTAACAATATCCCCACCTTTTCCCTACAATAATATGCAACACTACAAAGAAAAGATCATTCTAGAATGCGGTTTAGGATCAGCTATTGGTTTCTGGGCTGTACTAGGTTATATTGGCCTTCTAGCTTTCCTTTGCTTTATCTTAGCTTTTCTGGCCCGGAAACTGCCTGATAATTTCAATGAAGCTAAATTCATCACATTCAGTATGCTCATATTCTGTGCTGTTTGGATCACATTTGTTCCAGCTTATGTCAGCTCTCCAGGGAAATTTACTGTAGCTGTGGAGATATTTGCCATTTTAGCTTCAAGCTTTGGCCTGATTCTCTGTATTTTTGCTCCTAAGTGTTTCATTATTGTATTTAGGCCAGATCAGAATACTAAAAAACACTTAATGGGTAAAGCATCAACAAAAGTCCACTAAGACACACAACTCTATTAGATATCAATCATTGTTAGATATCACACATGCTATGATTTACTGTGTCAGCTCTCATGCCGATATAAATGTATTTACACATTTTTGCTGTATGGACAAATAAGTTTGGCATATTGTGCAACTGTTACAAAATAAAATAAAATAAAATAAAATAAACAACAACTTGAATTTCATGTTAATACATTATGATAAACATTTTCTGTTTTATACTAAGCATTGACATTATAATAGATGTAATAGATGTATAATTGTGTGCACTTCATTCAGTTCAACACTATAAAATAAAACACTTTTAATTCAACATTGCTTTATAATATTCTAACACTTGTAATGTTATACTAATTCATGTAACCTTAAACATATCAAATATTACATTAATATGAAAAATCGTAAAATTCATTTCAAACTTTTTATCCTGTTATGTCATACAGTTGTGCCTCATACTTCATATTTGGGTCATTGACAAATAAGGTTTTTAAAAGTGTAAAAAAAAAAAAAAAATACACATAATGGAGATATATTAAATATATTAAGAGATATATTAAATTTTTAGTTTTATGAAGTGTTAACAATGAGATTATGTGGTTTTTATAATCAATTAACACTGCTTTTTTTTTTTCATGTTTTACAAGATGGACAAAATTTGTCACCAAAAAGTCATTCGATTTAACCAAAATTTCAATATTAAATGAAACTTTTGGTTATAGCGAATGACAATATTTTCATACAATGCTAACAGGCTGAAGGACAGTCAAACATTGTATATTTAGTACAAGTTTTTAAAATATTACAACATTTTCCAAATTTTATAGTGGTTGTACTGAATGACCTGATGTCCTGGGACATGCATATGAGCAAGTGAAAACATACATTTTTCAAATAGTTAAGAGAGAGTTAGTTATTTTGCTTCATGACCATGTGGTCCTTTGCAGGTGATGTCACATCCTGTCACATGATATTGACCACATGACTTGATCCAAAGTGGTCCCTTTATATTGGTTACTCCGAAAGACATCAATGAAATTAATTTTTCTGGACATTCTTTCTCATAACAAAGCAATGACTTCTACATATAATTATAATACAATTTTTGTTGATATATGATATTTTAAAATCATGCCAGAAAAAAAAAATTAAAAATCTAGTTGTACTACCTTACATACTGTGGATGTCATGTCTTTTATTTTTTATTTTTTTTTTTTTTTATTATTATTATTATTATTATTATTAAGGCCTTTGGACAAAAAAAAAAAAAGACTTGTCACGTCATTGACCTATTTAAGAATATAATATTGTCATTGAAAAATGAATTACCCACTAACACATAATAATAATAATCACATTTTTCAAGTTAATTATATGGACAAGTTAAACAAATAATGGTTTTGCTACTAGACATATTTTTGTGTCAGTGAAACGTAATGGGGTCTTAATCTCTTGCAAATTACTGTACGTAGAAAGGGCAAGTAAAACCAAAAATAAAATAAATATGCTTTCACATATTAATTTCTCTTGGGGTTACCAGGCGATCTTAAAGAAGGCAAGTCATGGTTTTGGTGTTTTGATACACTTTATGATACACTTGAGACATATTCTGTTATTGACTGATGCAAATATTAAGCCCTGCCCTCTTAGGTTTTACAGTAATGATTTACAACACACAGAAGTAGTGGATGGTGAGTATAAAACAAGAATTAATGCTCGCATCACAATTGGAGTGGTCACTTACCTAGAAGGAGAAATGAATGTTCATCTTTTTTTGACACTGACACTACTGTGTATTATTAGGCTTTGCCCTGCTGTGTGTGGGGTTAATTTAGGAACATGCATTCTCCAAGGTGACCCTCAGCCCCCTGCTCTCTTCGAGGATGGAGACTTTGTCATTGGAGGGGCTTTTACCATTCATTACTATGTGAGGACAGAGAAACACACCTTTACTAGACGGCCACAACCAATAGAGTGCAGTGGCAGGTTAGAGTTTCATTCAAAATTCAATACAGTCCTTAACAAAAGCAGAGTAAATGTCTGATGATTGTCTTGAAATTATGTTCATAATTGTATTTTTAAATAAAATAAGTTAATAAGAAGCAAATAGGCATAACGTTCATTTTTAACAGGAGGCTATTATGTGTGTACTTCAACAGCATGGACTTCAGAGAGCTGCGCTTTGCTCGTGCCTTGCAGTTCACTATCCAAGAGATTAACAACAGCTCTGATCTCTTACCGGGCATCATATTAGGTTACCATATATATGACTCTTGTGCTTCTGTGCCAATGGCAATTAAAGTAGCGTTACAGCTTGCCAACGGACAAGACCTCGTATTTAACGACACTGATTCTTGTTCAAAATCTTCAGCAATTCCGGCACTAGTTGGAGATTCTGCTTCCACGCCGGCTATAAGCACTTCAAGACTTTTAGGTGCTTTTGGAATTCCTCTGGTGCGTGTAGCATTATTCGAGTAATCAACAAGTTTTGCTACTTAACGTATTTCATGTTAGAATATATTTATAATAAATATTATATTATTTATTTATCTTCACTGTGCACTTTAGGTGAGTCATTACGCAACATGCGCGTGTCTCAGTGACAAGCGGCAGCATCCTACTTTCTTTAGGACCATACCCAGTGATCACCATCAAGCGGCCGCACTGGCACGGATGGTCAAGCACTTTGGATGGACGTGGATCGGGACTGTGTGCAGTGATTCAGACTATGGGAACAATGGCATGGCATCATTCCTGAAGGCTGCGGAGGAGGAGGGAATCTGTGTGGAGTATTCTGAGGCCTATTACAGGACCCAGCCGCGCAGTAAACTGAAAAGAGTCGCTGATGTCATTCGCAAGTCCACGGCTCGTGTAATAGTTGCCTTCGTGGCCGCAGGCGATATGAGATTTCTCCTAGAAGAACTGAGCCAGCAGCCTCCTCCTCCGATGCAGTGGATTGGCAGTGAGGCGTGGGTTACAGACCCACAAATGCTGCGGTTTGGTTTGTGTATCGGTGCCGTGGGCGTTGCAATCCCGCAGTCTGTTATCCCGGGTTTTCGTAACTTTTTGCTTGACCTGTCTCCAGAGCAGGTGCTGAAATTTCCCCTGCTGACAGAATTCTGGGAAAGTTCATTTAGCTGTAGTCTAAAACAGCAGACAGTTTCTTCTACTGCTATGCCTGCATGTAATGGCACAGAGGATCTGCGCGCATTACAGAACCCGTACACAGACACGTCCCAGTTGCGCGTTACTAACATGGTGTACAAAGCCACATATGCTATAGCTCATGCCCTCCATGGCATTGTCTGTAACGACAAACGTGACAGATGTGACAAAAACATCAAAGTTGAGCCCCGACAGGTGTTTTTTTTTTTCTTTTAAAAAAATGCGTTTAAAAAAATCTTATAATACAGTATTCCTTTACTTTTTTGTGTAGACCTACTTAATATATATATATATATATATATATATATATATATATATATATATATTCAACCATCTATCTATCTATCTATCTATCTATCTATATTCAACCATACCCAGTATATCAGTAGCCTACTGATAATTCAGCAAGTAATTGTAACAACACAATTTGATGTTTTTCATCATACAGGTTTTTAATCAACTCAAGCAAGTGAATTTTACTAAAAATAATTATTCTGTTTCATTTGATACCAATGGAGACCCTGTGGCCACCTATGAACTTGTGAATTGGCAGCTTCAAGGAGACGGTTCAATTGATTTTGTGACAGTGGGTCAATATGATGCATCCCAGCCTAAAGGCCAAGAATTCAGTCTGAGCAAAGATATAATTTGGTTTGATGGCAGTGAAAAGGTATACATGTTGTGCTATTCTCTGTGAGATTATTACTCTGTGTAATTATTTATGAAAGTTTTTTATAAATTATAACCTTATAAACACACCTGTTGTTTATGTATGTCATACTCTTCAATTAAATATTAAAAGTATTCAACAACATTCTTTATTTAGTCATGTTGAGAGCATTTTCGCCCAGAGCCTTTAATTTCTGACTCTGATGCTCTATCTACCCGTCACCTGCAGGTGCCTATGTCTGTGTGCAGTGAGAGCTGTCCTCCAGGTACTAGGAAGGCTGTGCAAAAAGGAAGACCTGTCTGCTGTTATGACTGCATTAACTGTGCAGAAGGAGAAATCAGCAACGAGACAGGTGCTTTGTCAGAATATTCTTATACAATATACAGTATAATAGTAATATTATACAATTTTTAATGGAAAAAAATAATAATAACAACAATCAAGTAAAACTGGATAATTTTCCTTACACACTGAATGCATGTGACTGTACACACATTATTCATTGTATATATATAAAATATATTTATAATTATATTATAAATATATATTTAAAATATAATTTTCAAAGTAACATTTTTGTTTCAAATTATTTCATAAATATCTTCACATTTTTGAGCAACTGATCTACATTTCAACGTTTATTTGAAAACTTTCTTCACTAAGCAATGAAGCAGTTTTGTTAAAAATATTTTCATAATATTTTAATGAACTACTTTCAAGAATTTATTTCTTTTAATGAGGCTTTTAATTAATAAAGTTGTATGTATGAATTGTATTTTGTGTATTTTGAATGATATATAAGGCAAATAAATTAGCATCATGTTATTGATCCTTCTTTATTCCCTCATTTGGTCATACTAAAGCAGTGTTGTCTGATTTCCTGTATGTCTCCATTTTGTTTCTGTGGTATATAAATAGCTGTTAAGCACTAATTTCTTCATCTTCCAGATTCTTTAGAATGCCAAAAATGCCTGCCTGAGTACTGGCCCAATAATGAGAAGGACAAGTGCCTTCTTAAACCAGTGGAGTTTCTCTACTGGGATGAAATCCTTGGGATTATCCTGGCAGCTTTCTCGGTTGTTGGTTCTTTAGTGGCTTTGAGCATTACTCTACTCTTCTACAAAAACAGGGCATCTCCAGTAGTAAGAGCCAACAACTCAGAACTAAGCTTCCTGCTGCTCTTCTCATTGACTCTGTGTTTCCTCTGTTCACTTACTTTTATTGGTCGGCCCACTGAGTGGTCCTGTATGTTACGTCACACAGCATTCGGGATAACTTTTGTCCTCTGTATCTCCTGTGTTCTGGGGAAAACAATAGTGGTGTTAATGGCCTTCAAAGCTACACTTCCAGGAAGTAATGTTATGAAATGGTTCGGGCCTCATCAACAGAGACTTAGTGTTTTTAGTTTCACTCTTGTACAGGTTCTTATATGTGTGCTTTGGTTAAAAATATCCCCACCTTTTCCCTACAATAACATGCAACACTACAAAGAAAAGATAATTCTTGAATGCAGTTTTGGATCAGCTATTGGTTTCTGGGCTGTACTGGGTTATATTGGCCTCCTAGCTTTCCTTTGCTTTGTTTTAGCTTTTCTTGCCCGAAAACTGCCTGATAATTTTAATGAGGCTAAATTCATCACATTCAGTATGCTCATATTCTGTGCTGTTTGGATCACCTTTATTCCAGCTTATGTCAGCTCTCCAGGGAAATTTACCGTAGCTGTAGAGATTTTTGCTATTTTAGCTTCCAGCTTTGGTCTGATTCTCTGTATTTTTGCTCCTAAGTGTTTCATTATTGTCTTCAGACCAGAGCAGAATACCAAAAAACATTTAATGGGTAAAGTACCATCAAAATCCCTTTGAGACAAATATTTTACATGTTTGTGCTATATGTGCAAAAAAAAAAACCCCCAAAAAACAGATGATATGTAGTATATTCACAACTTGTGTAGTTCAGTATACTACTATATTTTAGCATGTTTCTGTGGTTAAGACATAAAAATAAAAACTTTTTTTCCCCCTCATTTAACATTGCTTAATATTTCACTGCTACCAGTTCTTACTCCTAAGAACTCTGTGCATTACTATACAGCAACCTATGGCTGTGTTTCTCATCCAGTGCGTCGCAACCAAAAGTGGGTCGCAAGAGAGTGTTGTGAAGTGTGTAATCAAAGAAACAAAAACAACCATGAAAAAATACTTCTGAATGTTTTACTGATGTGAGACTATTATTTTGAAAGACGTGCATGAAAGCTGTTGACTCTTCTGTCAGACACAGTTTAATTAAAAGCTGCCTCAGGAAACATCTCAGGTTATAAAATGTAACCATATGCTGCATCATGACGTTGATGCTAATGCTTCTGCGTGTGCCAATGCCTGAAGCATGTGTGGAAACCCACAAACCCACAACTTCCAAATTTCAAGCCAGGAGTGAAGAAACAAGAAAGTCATGAAATTATCAAAAACTACCAATAAATTACTTAACTGGTACATTGTGTGTATTGGGAAGGATTTTTATGCAGGTATGGTTCATTCTATTCTTCAGGATCAGTTCGCATATGTTTTATTAAAGGATTAGTTCACTTTTAAATGAAAAGGAGCCCAAGCTTTACTTGTTCTCAAGCCATCCTAGGTGTATAGAACTTTACTTTAGATGTGTTAAAAACAACACTTGTGTGTCTAGTTAAGGGCAACACATTTTGTGAAACTTTTAACTCAACCATGTGTTATTCCTGCTCATTTTCTACACACTAATGTGTTATATTTACACAATTTGTCAATTATGTACACAAAATGACACAAAATGTATCATAAAAAAATAACACACAAAAAAATGTTATTAATTAACATCTTTTTTGAGAGTAATGGCAGTGATAGGGATCAATGAGTATGAGCTGAAAAAAAGTGCATCCTTCCACATCTATCAATCATGAAGCTTGGGCTAATTTTCATTTCAAAGTGAACTAATCCTTTAACTAATCCTTTAGTTAGTTCATGCATTCATGACTTCCAGACTAGATTACTGTAATGTATATACTAGCTAGTTGTCTTACATCTTACAACAAACTACAATTAGTTCTAAATGCAGCTGCTAGAGTTCTTACCAGGTCAAGAAAATATGATCATATAACACCAATTTTATCATCTCTACACTGGTTGCCTTTTAAGTTCCGTATCAATTATAAAGTATTGCTACTGACCTATAACGTCCTAAATGGTTTAGCTCCTGTGTATTTAACCAATCTTCTATCGCCCTACAATCCTTCACGCTCAACTCAGGACTTCTGGTTGTACATAGGATATCTAAGTCCACTAAAGAAGGGAGAGACATATTTAAAACAGTTCATGTGACTACTGTTATGATTTGCTGGTGTTAGTTGTTGCAAGCAATGAGCGACAACAATAGAAGATCCAAATGCAGTTTTATTTGTAGCACAACCCAAAGTCCTAGTCAATTAAAAAGGCAGAGATCAGAGCACAGTAAATCAGTCCATACAAACAAACAAATCCAGAGGACGAGACAGGAACGAGAAAATCAGGAACATAGAAACCAGGAGAAACGCTCAGTAATGCTGTGCAAGGCATGACAAGACTTCGCAAATAGACAAACAACTGAACTGAGTTATATAAGGAGAGAGACAAAGGGATAATGAGGTAATGGGAAACAGCTGCACATAATTACACAGATGACAGAATGTTATGAAGTGGCGAGAATACTTTTTGTGCACCAAAAAAACAAAATAATTACTTTATTCAACACTAGTAATGGGTGATTTCAAAACACTGCTTCATGAAGACATCTATAAATATGATTAAACGATTAATATGAGGCAGAGGTACAGAATGTCATATTTTATTATTGACTGTTTCAACACAAAATGTTTTACCAAATAAGATGTACTACACTTTTAGAGGTACATCCCTCTGCCTGATGCAAGCATAAGTATTGGGATGGTTTGACTTTAAAGCTGTGATATGTAATATTTTCTGTCCACTAGAGGTCGCTAGAGGCCTATTCAAAACAAAGGCATAGCTTGATGATGCCAAGTTTGAGCACGGAATCTTGCACAAGAATAGGGATTGGACTCGGGCAGAAATCATGTTCATGGATGAAATTATTAACGTTATTGTAGTATGAAGCAAAGCAGGACAGAGTGTTGTGGGAGCTGAATGAGGCCGCTGGAGGGATTGTGCAACACATGCCTGACGAGCAGCAGAATGCCGCTTCAGCTTTTCCAGTCATGAGTGTGAGGTAACAAAGCTCTGTTTATCATATTAGATACATTTGAGAGTGTTATAACATTACTCTGTGCATTCGCTCGGCAGCTGCTGTGAAACACTTGTTGTACACTGCAGTAAGCTACAGATTTAAACATATCATATTAAATACTGGATGGCTTGTGTTGATAAATGGCATGCAATTAATTTTAAAACATATTGTATGATGGAGAAAATTCTGTATTACTGTTACTAAAAATAAAGCTGCATCTGATTATGCTATGTTAGCTACTTCACAAAATAGTGTTAATCTCTGAGGCATGGTAAAGCATGGTACTCGCAAAAAATCAAGAAAATTAGATTTAAACAATAAAACTAAACGTGTTCAGCTATATAACAATAATTAGATTTCTGTCTATAAAAGTAACCAAACAGTTGTTCCCTTGTCTATTAAAACATGGAAATATTAAAGCGTCTTTGGTGTTTCCATGGTTTCTACAAAATAAAACCGGAAACTGAGGGTAACGCGGGTATGAAGCAATTGACAGGCGACTCCTCACACTTCCCAGAGCCTTGGTTAAAATTGCAAAAAATAGAAAACCATTATTTGGTTAGAGACTTCAGACTTCTTTTAAAAACATTTGAAATGTGTCCAATCTTTTGACTGGTATTGTAATTTAACATAGGCCTATACAAAATTTTCTTCACATGATGTGCAATAATATGGCATGCATGAGATCAAATCATGTTTTTTTTTTTTTTTTTTTGTCAAGAGTGGACATTAATCCTGTTATCAGCATGAGCACAGATGGTTTTTTTCACAGCCTACCTGACTGAAAGAGCTCATTAATATGCAGGTCATTAGAGGTCATTATGCGAATCTTTTGTCTTCTCGGGTGTGAATCACAGCATTATTCATGAAGATTCACGCCTCCACGCATACTGTGTTTCTTGACAAAAAATGTCTTACAAAATGTAAATCAATATATTGTTTTATATGAACGAGTAGGCAGGATAATTTATTCATCATTTTGAAGCAAAAACTCTAGTCTACAACCTCCAATACCCAGAAATCTTGTAAACACACATTTAATTTTTTGTGTCTTTTGGCCTTATTTCAGTGACTTAAATTTTTTGTTTTTTTCAATAACCACGCATAAACGCTATTCCTTCAAAAAAAACAAAAAAAACCCCAAACATGTACATACATGTTCCTCACATATTATTGTAGCCTAGTTTATGCTGAATACAGTGTAATGGCACTTTTGTCATTAATATGTTTATGAACAACTGAAAAAGCAGGGGAAAATGTCAGAGCATGTCAAAACTTCTTAGGGGCCCAAAAATCCTCAGACCCCAGAGGGTTAAACTGTTTAAACCATGCAGCATGACACATAATAATGTGGAATCACTATCAAGGAGGCCTGCTAAGGCCAGCCACATGATAGCCAGCACTTATACTTACATGTACATCTGTTTTGCTCACATATTATTGTGTGCTGAATACAAAAAAATTACATGTTGGGCAATAGTATTATATAAGTAGCTGAAATAAGCACAAATGTCAAGGCATGTCAAAACATCTCAAGGGCCTCAGAATTACTGGTGGTTAAATGTTTCCCTTAGCCACCATTCCTGATTCAAATCATCAGCTTATTATTAGTCTATCAGACAAGAAAACAAAGGAATAGCAAAACATAGCAAATATATAGATTCAGTTGTTTAATCATTGTTTAATAACTGGGGCCATATTCACAAAACATTTTATCTTACCACTAAGAGTTCTCCTAAATAGCAGTAAAAGTTCTTAGCTAAGAGTTCCCTTTCGATACTTCACTCGTACTGCGTATGGGGAAAAGTCTCCCTTTTTCCCCGTTACTGAAGCCTTTTTCAATAACGCAGTGTAACTGCATCGTCATTGGTTCACTCATAGACAAGTCGTTGAACCAATGACAGCGCTGCATAGCTGCGCGACCTATGGTGAGAGAGCGCGCGAACTTTCCCGCCGAAATGGGCGGGGTAAGGGGCTATATAAGCAGGCGTTTCGCCATAGGATTTCAGTCCTTTCTGCCGCCATCCGGTGCGCCCCTTGAGAGCTTTCCCGCGGCTTATTGCCGCTCTAAAAGAGTGTTTCCTCAGCGGTTCTACCGCGCTAAAAGAGCTTCCGCGGCCCTTGCCGCTCTAAAAGAGCCCCCCAATCGCCGTTATAATGGCGGCGCCGTTGCTGCAAATGCCGCGCCACTCTTGTGGCACGTGCAGAGCCCCTCTGCACGATGATGACGGACACAGCGAGTGTGTCGCGTGCCTGGGCAAGTCCCATGCCGACGGCGCGCTCGCTGGAGCCTCATGCCAGCACTGTGAGAGCATGAGCCTCGGTTCTCTGCGCTCGCGGGTCGCCTTCTTCACTGAAGGCGATCTCGCCGCTCGCGCCCTCCCGTCTCCTTCCTCCCGCGAGCCGGCCAGGAAGAGACAGCGGGGTAGAGCGACTCAGCGCCCGGAGTTGTGCGAGCTCACGTCGGCCCAGCCCCCGCGTGCCTCGCCTTCTCCCCCGAGAGAACATTCTCCCGTCATGTTCTCCCGACCAGAGCAGCGTCCCTCTGCAGATGCGAGCGACCTCGTCTCGTTTGGAGGATCTGACGAAGAGCCGGATGACTCCATGTCTCTTGCGGCTTCTGAAGCGGAAGGATGGGCTGGCGAGCCAGACGACCCTGCTCCCCCGCCTCCTCTGGAGCCCATTGATCACGGCCAGAGTATGGATGCCGAGCTCTTCCGCATCCTATCCAGAGCAGTGGAAGAGCTAGACCTCGACTGGGCCCCTCCGGAGGAGCCATCGCGTAGCCGCCTGGATGAGTGGTTCCTGCCAGGCCGCCGCCAAGCCCCTCGCCAGCGTTCCGCTCCATTTTTTCCTGAGGTGCATGAGGAGCTTACGAAGTCGTGGCGTGCTCCGTACTCCGCCCGCCTCCACACAACACACCGTTCTGCCCTCACTGCTGTCGACGGCGCAGAAGAGAAGGGCTATGAGCATTTGCCGCCCCTGGATGAAGCGGTGGCAGCTCACCTCTGTCCTCCCGCGGCTGTGGGATGGAAGACCAAAAGAGCCCTGCCTTCCAAGCCCTGCAGAACCACCTCTACTCTGGCTGGAAGAGCCTACACCTCTGCAGGCCAAGCTGCTTCGGCGCTTCACACCATGGCGATCTTCCAGGTGTTCCAGGCCAAACTCCTCCGCTCATTGGACGAGTCCGGCATTGATGCACCTGCCTTCAAGGATCTCCGCAGCGCCACCGATTTAGCCCTGCGGGCCACGAAGGCCACTACCCAGGCCATTGGTCGTTCCATGGCCAGCCTGGTTGTGCTTGAGCGCCATCTTTGGCTCAACCTCACGGAAATCAAGGACCTGGATAAGACGGCCTTTCTGGACGCCCCGGTCTCCCCTTTCGGTCTTTTTGGGCCAGCGGTGGATGGTTTCACCGAGCGCTTCACAGCGGCGCAGAAGTCGTCTCAGGCCATGAGACACTTTCTGCCCAAGCGCTCCAGCTCTGCGTCTGCTCCTAGCCGCCCCAGGACTGCGCCGGCTCAGCAGACCAAATCTGCCCCATCCACCTCTCAAGCAGCGCCGCCTAAGGAGCATCGTCAGCGCCCTCGCCCTGCTAAGCGCCAATCCTCCTTCCCGAGACGCCAGGGACCCCGGCCCAAGATTGTGCTGGACCCGGTGACTCCGAAGACGTCCTGATCCAGCAGGAAGGAAGAGGGTTGGGGAATGTCCCGTTGCGACCGGACCACCCCAAAAGCTCCCTCGTGCAGTCTCCCCTCCGCCTCGTTTAATTCCGGGCGTGGGAGAAATGCTCTGTGTTGTAGCTGGGCCCACACATGTTGCGCCCAAACAAAACGCCGTTTTCACGGCGAACACTATTTTACTTCCTCAAAAAGAGAGCAAATTTCCTCTTCCACCTCCTTCGGTGTACGGCCCCCTACCCGGCGGCCTGTCATCCGACATCATTCAACCCCTTGTCACTCGGGCCGAGGCCTGGCAGGCCATCCCCGACGTGTCAAGCTGGATCCTTGGGATCATAAAGCAGGGCTACTCGCTCCAGTTTGCACGACGGCCCCCCTCGCTTCGGAGGGGTGCTTCAAACCTTGGTGAACCCGGACGATGCTCCCGTCCTCCGGGCCGAGGTCATGACCTTACTGAAGAAAGGGGCTATAGAAATAGTTCCCCCTTCAGAGAGCGAGTCAGGCTTTTACAGCCGTTACTTTCTGGTCCCCAAAAAAGATCTCAGACTTTTGAATCGCTCCCTCATGAGACGGAAGTTCAAAATGCTGACGCTGAAGCAGATCCTCGCACAAATTTGTCACGAGGACTGGTTCTGCTCACTGGATCTGAAAGATGCATATTTTCACATCCAGATAGCCCCCCTTCACAGACGATTCTTGAGATTCGCGTTCGAGGGGGTGGCATACCAATATACAGTCCTGCCCTTCGGGCTGTCCCTGGCTCCTCGCACTTTTACCAAGTGCATGAACGCAGCGCTTTCCCCTCTGAGACAGATGGGAATCCGGGTTCTGAATTACCTCGACGATTGGCTCATTTTGGCCCATTCGCGAGTCAAGCTGGAACACCACAGATCCGTGCTCCTCAGCCATCTCCAATGCCTGGGTCTCAGGGTCAACCTAGCCAAGAGCTCACTGCTCCCCAGCCAACACATTTCGTTTCTGGGGGCAGTTTTCGACTCAGTCCGCATGACGGCAGTAGTCTCGCCAGAGCGCGCCCTGGCGATACAGCAGCTCGCGGCTTCCGTCAAGAACAAAGCCTATCTTCCTCTGAAGCTCTTCCAGAGGCTCTTAGGGCTGATGGCTTCCGCCTCCCCAGTTCTGCAGCTCGGCCTTCTTCGGATGCGGCCGCTACAGTTCTGGCTGAAATCCCGGGTCCCCCCACATGCCTGGCGGCACGGCCGCTTATGTCTCAAGGTCAATCGGGCCTGTCTTTTAGCCCTGAAACCTTGGATGAACCCTGCTTGGTTCAGTCTTGGGGTACCCCTACAGGCGGTGTCACGAAGGACGGTGCTCTCGACGGACGCATCCAACTCAGGTTGGGGGGCTCTGTGCGAGGGCAGACCGGCCTTCAGCTCGTGGTCCCACGAAGAAGGCCATCTCCATATCAACTGCCTCGAAATGTTGGCAGTGATGAAAGCCCTGCAAGCGTTTCAGGTTCACTTGACGGGACGCCACGTCTTAGTCCAATCGGACAGCATGACTGTGGTGTCATACATAAATCACCAGGGCGGTCTTTCGTCCAGCCGTCTATGCGCTCTGGCGAAACGTCTTCTGGAGTGGGCAATACCAAGGCTTCGGTCGCTCAGGGCGACTCATATACCTGGCAAAACCAACCTGGGTGCAGATATGCTATCACGGAGCAACGTCCCCTCAGACGAGTGGATGCTCCATCCCCAGATGGTTCTCAAGATTTGGGAGCTCTTCGGGAGAGCAGAGATAGACCTCTTCGCCTCAGAAGACAACTCTCATTGCCCAACATATTTCTCAAAGGAAGTCGATGCGCTGGCCCACACCTGGCCCAGCACACTCCTTTACGCATTTCCCCCGATCGCACTGATCCCGCAGGTCATCAGGCGAGTCAGGGAAGACAGACACAGAGTCCTTCTAGTGGCCCCGCTCTGGAGGAGCCAGACTTGGTCCTCAGAGCTGTTCAGGCTCTCCACGAAAGCCCCGTGGCCAATTCCCCTGAGACGGGACCTCCTCTCTCAGGCGAACAGAACAATCTGGCACCCCCAGCCAGAGCTCTGGGCTCTACACCTCTGGTCCCTCGATGGGAGCCGACTGACCTTCCCAGGGACGTACTAGAGACCATATCTCAGGCGAGAGCCCCGTCCACAAGACGCCTCTACGCCCAGAAATGGTCGGTCTTTGTTGATTGGTGTTCCACACGCAACATAGACCCCGTGGAGTGTGACGTATCTCCGATACTGTCCTTCCTCCAAGAGCGTTTGGATCTGGGGCGCGCCCCTTCAACGCTCAAAGTATACGTAGCAGCCATCTCAGCGTTTCATGCTCCTATCACTGGCCAGTCAGTGGGTCGAAACAACCTTGTGGTTCGTTTCTTAAGGGGTTCTAGGCGATTAAATCCTCCTCGTCCCCTTACTGTTCCCACTTGGGACCTTTCTTTGGTCCTTAGGGCTCTCAAAGGAAACCCCTTCGAGCCGCTGAGTTCAGCTGACCTCAGGCCTTTAACCCTGAAAACCGCTCTGCTACTTGCACTAGCATCGGTCGAGCGTGTTGGCGATTTGCAGGCCCTCTCTGTGAGCCCTGCGTGCCTCGAATTTGGGCCTAATGACTCTAAGGTCGTACTGAAACCTAGGCATGGCTACGTCCCCAAGGTGCTCTCTACTCCGTTTAGAGCTCAGGTCATTTCGCTCTCTGCTCTTCCTCCCTCCGCGGATGAACAGGAGCTGGAGTTACTCTGCCCTGTCAGGGCATTGAGGACCTATGTAGAGTGATCACAGCCTTTCAGGCAGTCAGGTCAACTCTTTGTCTGTTTTGGTGGCCGCACCAAAGGGTCTTCGGTCTCAAAGCAACGTCTCTCGCGTTGGATAGTCGATGCGATTAATCTCTGTAACTCCTCCCTGGACATTGAATGCCCCTTAGGAGTTAGGGCCTGGTCTAATGGAGTTTCCATTAAAGACAACTGTGAGGCGGCCGGCTGGTCCTCGCCGTCCACTTTTGTCAGATTTTATCATCTGGACGTTCCGGCCTTACAAGCCCAGGTCCTCTCGGTGTAATCAGGCAGCCTCTTCGAGTTCCACCTCTCGCCGATCAGGAGTTATCTCCTCTTGTAGTGTAACAAGGGTTTACGACGGCTTTGCCTTCTTACTTGCTCTCTTGGTCCCCTCTCAGTGTCCAAAACAAGTTATGTCGTTCCCTGCCGTGGCATGGCTGAATTCGTTCCCCATACGCAGTACGAGTGAAGTATCGAAAGGGAACGTACTCGGTTACTAACGTAACCTCTGTTCCCTGAGATACGGAACGAGTACTGCGTTACTTGCCGTGCCACGAGGCTGCGGCTTCAGTGTCGTCGCTTAAGTCGATTGGCCTGAAATCCTATGGCGAAACGCCTGCTTATATAGCCCATTTTTCCCCATACGCAGTACTCGTTCCGTATCTCAGGGAACCGAGGTTACGTTAGTAACCGAGTACGTTTTCTCTTAAAACCTATTCACAAAGCTGCTGAGACCAACTTTTACTAAGGAATAGACTGAAGTCTTAAGCTAAGAGTAAGGGCGGGGTTGACCTCGTTGCTATGGAGTAAACACACAGTGATTGGCTGATGGGGGAGGAGTCAGCGATTTAATCATAGAAATATTGTAGAATGAGGTGTCATGTTTCCACATTAAAATAAAGGGTTTAAAATACAAATGTTGCCCTATTCAAATAAATATTTTTTTAATAAAATAGTCAAAGTAATAGTCAAAATAAAATGTTATATATAGTCAAAATAAAATGTTGCCATATTGTTGCCATAAAGGTTTTAAAATGTAGGCTAAGTGTCACTAATTAAACTAATATATACAGTTAACTGTCCGCCTCTTGGATGTCTGCATCTCAAGAGAATGTAGAATTCAAGTGACAAATTATGTTTTATAAACAAAGTTTGTGAGAAACACATTCAAACGGTCTTTCTAATCAGCTTGAGAGGAGGAATATATACACAGACGAGAGTCGACTCGCCTATAGTTACTTAAAGTTACGACAATTTTCTGCATCCCTCTGCCACCCCGCTACTCACTCTCGGCTGGGGATATGGGGAGAACTTTGGGTTTGGGCTAAATTCCAAGCTTGTATATTTACTTTATTTACTTTATTCAATCATTTGTAAATGTGAACTCATAAAAACCATTGCTACAGGTAATCAGACAATATTTATTTATTTGTTAAAGTTTTTTTTGGCGTCTCATCGTAGATTCAAATCTATAAATCAAAATGTATTGAATTTATGAAGAAAAAGTTCAGCACCCAAGGCTCTATCGCTATTGCCTCAATGGTGTACAGTGTCTTTGGGTGGATTAGGACGGTTTGTGATTTGGTCTTAGTGACTTAGCAGTCCTCTTGACTAATTCTAATGTTTCACAGACTTAGGAGCTAGTTTTAGCGCTAAAATGCTTTGTGAAATACTCTTAGAGCAAAAATTTAGGACTCCTAAAATTAGGACTGACACGCCTATTATTTTTAAAGGTGCCCTAGATTGTTTTTTTACAAGATGTAATATAAGTCCTAGGTGTCCCCTGAATGTGTCTGTGAAGTTTCAGCTCAAAATACCCCATAGATTTTTTTTAATTAATTTTTTTAGCTGCCTATTTTGGGGCATCATTAACTATGCACTATGATTTTTTCAGCACGGCCCCTTTAAGAGATGCGTTCCCTCTGCCCCACGAGCTCTCGACTATATATACATCGCATAAACAAAGTTTACACAGCTAATATAACCCTCAAATGGATCTTTACAAGATGTTCGTCATGCATGCTGTATGCATGCTTCGAATTATGTGAGTAAAGTATTTATTTAGATGGTTACGTTTGATTTTGTGTGAGTTTGAGGCTATGCTCTGTGGCTAAAGCTAACATTACACACTGTTGGAGAGATTTATAAAGAATGAAGTTGTGTTTATGCATTATACAGACTGCACGTGTTTAAAAATGAAAATAGCAACGACTCTCGTCTCCGTGAATACAGTAAGAAACGATGGTAACTTTAACCACATTTAACAGTATATTAGCAACATGCTAATGAAACATTAAGAAAGACAATTTACAAATATCACTAAAAATATCATGATATCATGGATCATGTCAGTTATTATTGCTCCATCTGCCATTTTTCGCTGTTGTTCTTGCTTGCTTACCTTGTCTGTGCACAGATCCAGCCGTTAATACTGCCTTTCCTTGTCTAATGCGTCGAATGGGCTGGCATTATGCAAATATTGGGGTCATACATATTAATGATCCCGACTGTTACGTAACAGTCGGTGTTATGTTGAGATCCGAGTGTTTTCCGGAAGTCTTTTAAACAAATGAGATTTACATAAGGAGGAAACAATGGAGTTTGAAACTCACTGTATGTCATTTCCATGTACTGAACTCTTGTTATTTAACAATGCCAAGATAAATTCAATTTTTCATTCGAGGGCACCTTTAAGAGTTTCTCTTAAATAGGCAAGTTAGGAGCTACTTTTAACCTTAAGATGTTTTGTGAATACGGCCCCAGGAGTTTTGGAAGCTGTTAAGACAGTAATCTTGTTGTATGTTGCATCCCTGATTACAAATAATCACAATCCAACAACTGTGGAGCCAGAGTGTCAGCAGCAGACACTTGAGCTCACAATCTGTCCCTCATGTGAGCTCCACTCCTTTCTTGCAGGCCCTCTCTGTCCTCTGGTAGAGTTGGTTCATCATCAGCAGCATCAGTGGGATCATCCTCTGGCTCCAGAATATCTCCGCTGGTGACACAGATGTTGTGCAGAAATGCACAAGCAAGAACAACATCTGTGCAAAAAGAGATCTTGACCTCCTGAGCTTTGAACGGGGCTGATATCTACCATGTTTTCATGATACCAAAAACATGCTCAATGATTGAATGCGCCTTTGAATGATGACGGTTGCATCTTCTCTGAACTATCCTATGTGGCATCCTGTAATGGTGTGACTACTGTTATGGTGTTTCAAGATGGGATAGCCTCCATCATCTAAAAGAAAATACCCCTTAGGTGGGTATTCAGTATTTAAGTAGATTGGGCTGTTTTTAAAAATCCTTGTGTCATGCACAGGTCCTGGATAACCAATGAAAACATTTATGAAACGTCCTGTATCATCACATATTGCCTGCATTTGGATTGAATGAAACTGTTTGTAATTAAAATAATCTTCCTTGTGTGTATTTGGTGGTTTTATGCGAATGTGGCATCCATCAGTGGCACCAACTGCTTTACTGAAGGCATCATGCTGTGCCAAATAGGCAAAGCCTTGACCAATGTTGTCAAGCTGATCTCTCTGTGGGTACCTTATGTTATGTTTGACGTCCGAGAAAGATGAAAATTTGAATGCATATCAGCATGTTCATCTAGATGAATAACAGGCATGGTAGTATTTATCACAGCATATCTTGGTGCTGTTGCCTAAATTCACAAAACACAAGACGCATTTATTAATTTTTAACTGAAATTTTGATTTGCTGTTTACAAATGATACAGTTTTTGTCCATCTAAGAATAAAACAATTATATCTATATAAATTAAATATTCTTATAAATTTAAATATATGTGTAATAAATGTTAACATTGTCCAACAGAGTGACGTTTATTATTCTTGGACGAAAAAAAAAAAAAAAAAAAAAAAAAAACCGTAATAAATCTTCCTTGAAAATATATTTCACATACCCGAAATTCAGAAATCAAAGTTAGGTCAGCTGTGTCCAATTCCAGAAAAGTTGGGACATTTTGTAAAATGCAATAAAAACCACAATCTGTGATTTGTTAATTCTCTTGAATCTTTTTTTAACTGACAAAAGTACAAAGAAAACATTTCCAATGTTTCGCTGACCAACATAATTTTATTATGTAAATATAAACACATTTTGATTTTGATGGCTGCAACACACTCCAAAAAAGTTGAGACACAGACTCACCGTAGGGAGTTTTAGACCGTGGACAATACACATATGGGACCGCTCACGTAGAGGGATCGCAACATATGGAACCCAGCCAACAGACAACATCAGTAACGGATGTTGGCCTGGCATCAGACACTCCACAATGTCCGAGCCGAAGGGGGAGGCGGAGGAACTCGACAGGGTTTGCAAAGCGGGGAAAACGACTGGAGTCCAGGGGGGCCCAGGGGGGCGGGAGTGGCATTGCAAGCCGACACTTAGAGCGGGTTCAATGCATCTACCGGCTAGTGGAAGCGAGCCTTGAAGCAGCCCAGTGCAAGACGTACTGCTAGCAACTCCAGGCAATTTATATGCCAATGCAGTTGAGGACCCGTCCAAAGACCCGACACTGCATGCCCGTTGTACGTGGCCCCCCATCTGGTGGCAGAGGCATCTGTGGAGACCACAGCGTGCCTGGACACCTGTTTGAGGGGCACTCCCGCCCGCAGGAATGAGGGGTCCGACCACCGGATGAAGGTGCGACGGCAGCATGGGGACACAGAGCGTACCGCGCTGCCACACCCATCTCGGGACCCGCCCACAGAGCCAGTGTTGAAGCGGCCTCATATGGAGCAATCCGAGCGGCGTGACCGTGGCTGCAGATGCCATATGCCCCAGGAGCCTCTGAAAGTCTTTCAGTGGGGCCGCTGTCCTGCGCTTGAGCGTACTCAGGCAGTTCAACACCGACTGGACGCGCTCCTCTGCGAGGCACGCAGTCCGGGCGACTGAGTCTAGCTCGAGACCGAGATAAGGGATCCTCTGCCCGGGGGCGAGTTTGACCCAACCGGCTGAGGTGAGCTAGAACCATATCCCTGTGTTTGCACATCTGCTCTCACGAACTGGCCAGGATCAACCAGTCGTCAAAGTAGTTTAGGATGCGAACGCCCTGTTCCTTGAGGGGAACAAAGGCCGCCTCTGCAATCTTCGTAAAGACGCGGGGCGACAGGGCCAGCCCGAAGGATAGGACTTTGTACTGATATGCTTGACCCTCGAACGCAAACCGTAGGAAGGGTCTGTGGCGAGGCAGAATCGAGACATGAAAGTATGCGTCCTTCAGGTCGATCGCTGCAAACCAATCCTGGGGATGGACGCATTCGAGAATGCGCTTCTGCGTGAGCATCTTGAACGGCAGCCTGTGAAGGTACCTGTTCAAGACGCGCAGATCCAGGATTGGCCGTAGCCCGCTGCCTTTTTTGGGTACAATGAAGTAGGGGCTGTAAAACCCCGACATCATATCGGCTGGAGGGACCGGCTCGATTGCATCCTTCGCCAGGAGGACAGCAATCTCCGCCCGGAGAACAGGTGCGTTGTCCAGTGACACCTGAGTGTAGTGGACACCCCTGAAAACCGGGGGACACCGGGTGAACTGAATCGCATAGCCGAGTCTGATAGTACGAATGAGCGAGCGGGACGGGCTGGAAAGCGCTGTCAACACTTCCAGACACTGAGCCAGCGGGACCTAAGGCACCACAGACATACCGGGGGTGGGGCAGCGAGGCAGAGTACAGGGACCCGACTCGGACAGCATGGAAGCGGTCCGGAGTGTGGTCAGACTCTGTGAGGTAGCAGTGCGTATGGGGGACGGCACACGGGGCATGGCCTGCTCCATCACACTGGCACCTGCTGGCGATGTGAGAAGGGGCTGAGAGTGGCGAGGCGGGGCCTTGCACACTGCCAGCCACACCCTCTTGGGACCTGGAGGATCAGATAACAGTTCTACTTCGTGGGTACCGCTGGACTCCGGATGTGATGTGTGATGTGATGTGACCATTGATGTGGAGGCATATATTTGGATTGTACAGAGACATAAACTGCCATTAAGATGACATCTTTTCTGGGAAGCAAGACAGCGGCAGGCCTCATTCTGCACGTGATACATCAGAGTGGTTTCTAGACACTCTACACCATACAGTGCCTGACTGCCTGCTACAGTCCAGATTCAAATTAAAAAATGTCCCATTGCTTTCACTCACTTACTTTCCAATGTAATCTCCAGTCTTAGATCAAAATAAGTTTTTTAAATGAAGAAATACTTCTAGAGTTGATCATACAAATATAACTGGGTTGATCATGTAAAAGTCACATCATTCAGGTTTAAGGTTATAGCCTGCAATGACTATATTGGGAGATGAATAAACAGAAACAATAAAAACATACACAATCGCCTCATTTAGATAATGTTTCACAATTAAAATGAAAAATGAGACACAATTATCATGTAAGTCTAAATAAACTGTTTTAAAGATTGACGTTTATTCTAAAGTTCAAAGAAGTTTAATTTCTTGTCAAAATGAGTCATTATTTTCTGACAGCCTCGCGGAGAGACGGGCTGTATATGACGTTGCCCCATGAATGTAAATATGATGGCTGGATTGCATTTACTCTGAGATCCAATTACAATGTGTCCCCGGGCACGTTGTTCGGATAACATTCCGATTACAAACGCGTTCACACTTGTATTTTCAATGCATACGTGGACAAAATCTACATACAGGTCACATGTTAATGGCAAGTGTAAACACAGCCAAAGAGTGAATGAGTGAATCCTGGCTTTTATAGATAGAGATAATGAGAAAACAAGACACAGCTGAATGCAATGTGATAATGAAACTAGGCAGAGGATGATGGGAGATGAAGTCCTTGAGGGAGTAACAACAGTCTGTGATGGATTGTCCTCTGGTGTTAAGACCTGGGGCCTCATTTATAACCGTTGCGTACGCACAAAATGGGCATAACAATATGCGTACATAATTTTTTCACACACATATCGGGATTTATAAAAAATTAACATGCCGTAAATATGTGCTCACTGTACGGGAACTCTAGACCATCCGTACAAACTCTTACTAGAGTGAGAAAAGTATTAAACTGAACAATTTTAAACTCTTTTTTCATTTTGATATACACATTTACATTAATATTCCACTTTAATTAATGGTGATAAGCACTGAAATTACAGAAATTAAACACAAAATATATGAATTTAGATAGTGGATGTGCTACTTTTGATCACTTTTCCCATGACAAGCTGTTTTAATAACAGCAAGGAGTGCTAGGTGCAAAATTAGTCCTCTTTATATTAAACTGCAGATCTCATGTTATGGCAAAATATTTTAGAGAGAACGATGATCAGTAATGCATACTTACTTTGATATTATGGCAGACACTGCTGGATTTGGTGGTCGAAGGGTCTATTGTCGAATTTGAATAGGTCCATAATAGCTTACTGTACAACCACGGTGTTGATGTTATGTGAAGGCATCTTCAAACAATTATGAAAAATACCACTGTATTTGAAGGATACAACTTGAAGAAAACAGTAAGATTTGCATGTTTTTTTTTTTTTTTTTGTCAGTCACAAAGACAGAAAATTGACAATTGTATTTACACTGCAATAAATAAGTAGGCCTATCTGTTTCCTAAATTCCTAAAAGATATGTTTACCTTATCAGCAAAACTGCATACATTTGATTTGATTTGTTTAAATCAATTAATTTATTATTTTAATTACAGTGGAAATGAATGAATCAACTCTATTCTAAAAACTTTGTCTGAGAAGTATTGAATTCATTTTTTGTTTTTATGGATATTTTAATATTTATTCTAAAACATAAGGATATTGGATGATTTTTAGCAATATAATGTGTGTGGCACAAATGGCATTATAGTCTGTATCTAATACTTTCCAATGTGTGTTAACCATTGTGTCACATGGATGGGAATATGCATGGAAATATGCAGATGAGGTGCATAGTAAAACTAGGTGTTGTAAGCTCCATATATGGTGATTTTGGGGAGGAGACAGTTTGGAGATGCATGTACACACAATCTTCCGCTGACTTGGATTTATAAAGGGATTTTGCACAGGTTCTGGTGTACGCACGGTTTTATAAATCTGAAAACTTTTGTGTGTATGCAGAATCCAGTCTTTTTTAAAATTTATTTTAATTTTTTTTTTTTTTTTAGCTTTTGAGCATACATACACGTTTAGGATGAAATCTATGGAAAGTTTTATAAATAAGGCCCCTGAGCTGGTATGAGTCAGCCAGTGGTTTTATATAACTTCTGTGTCGTCTTATGGACAGTATGTTACACAGAATATCATGTAGGTGGCAGTCATGCATTGGACACCATTTTGTACTTGTGGTTATCATAAGACATTTGCGTACTCCCTATTCCCATCAGCTTCTTTCATCAGTGCTAATTAACAAAGAGCTGAAACACATACAAATTTGTATTGACAAACAGCACCTTCACTAACAATGCACAGTTGAATAAATAAAATAAAATAATATATGTATTATGTATTAATATTAATGTATTAATATTCATTATTAAATAATATATTAATAAGAAATACATTCATATGATATTTGCAAATAACGTAATTTTAATTCAGATTGACAGAGAAAATCCCCCCAAAAAAACATCTAATATTCAAACACTGCCAAAATAACTCAATAAATCTATAGGGCATCTGTTTGACACACCAAAAGGTAGAATTGTAGAAATGTTAAATAAGTGAGACATAGTACAGGAGAGTGAGACATAGTACAGGATATTACAGTATGTAAAACTATTTCTTTTGGGTTGATCTTCCCATGATGGCTTTTTTAGTGTTTCTTTCTGGGTGTAAAATAATTATGTAGCACTTTGGGGCAAATATAGCCACCAGTAATCCAAAACTGGAAGCCAAGATGGCAAATATCTCCACAGCCACTGCATATTTCCCTGGTGAGCTCACATATGCTGGAACAAATGCAATCCACACAGCACAGAAGATCAACATGCTGAAAGTGATGAACTTTGCTTCATTAAAATTATCTGGAAGTTTCCTTGCCATGAAGGCTAACAGGAAGCTTACTGCTGCCAACAGTCCAATGTATCCCAGCAGCATAGAAAAACCAGCCACTGAGCCAATAGCACATTCATATACTATTTTAGAGCGGATATAAAGACTGTTTTTATGGGGTGTTGGGGATGCAGTGGATAACCAGACTGTACATATTGCTACTTGTGTAGAAATTAGGGCCAAAACGGTCCCTCTTTGCTGTGCTGAACCAAACCATTTCATCGCTCCTTTGCCCTCTGGTCGAGATGACTTGAACACAGCTATTACCACCATAGTCTTAACAAGGATACTGGAGATGCACAGGACAAAGCTTATTCCAAACACAGCATGTCTTAACTGACATGTCCACAACTGCGGCCGGCCAATGAACAGTAGCACACACAGGAAACACAGTTTTAGTGACAACAGCAGCAGGAAGCTGAGTTCTGAATTATTGGCACGTACTATGGGAGTGTTACGGTGATGAGCAAAAATTACCATCACAACAGCACAGAAGCTAGTGCCTAAAAGCGAAGCAGTGGTCAGAGAAATTCCCAGAGGATCATCGTAAGATAGAAATTCCACTTCTTTGGGAATACAATTGTCATTTTCAGGACTTGACCAAAACTCATCTGGACACATGAAACATTCAGGTGAATCTGTGAAAGACAGAAAGAAATACAGAGAACAAGAGGGAAAATTATATAATAATTACATTTGCATACTCATTACTTATTTCATTTGACATGAATTTCCTCACCTGTTGTATTAGAAATCTCTCCATCTCCGCATGGCAGACAGTCAAAACAGCAGACAGGAAGTCCCTTCCTCCTGACCCGTCTGGTTCCTGGGGGGCAGCTTTCACTGCAAACAGACCGTGGGGGCTGCAGGGGTATTATTAATATTTAAATCTATGGGTATTTGCATGTACTTAAGAAGTATATGTATAAATAGTGTATAGAGTTGACCCAGTAATCCAGCTAATGAAAACAATTAATTTACTAATTTATTGTTACTTATCATCAAATGAAATGTGACTGATTTTTGTTAATCATTCAGACATCTTCATCAAGAATTAAAGTAATATGCTTTATGCTAATTGCCTTTTTTGTCTCAAAGTTCCAATATAATGCATCATCATCCAGTGTGAGCACCTTCCCTGTTGTCGCCCCTTCATTTACCACACCAACTGTGCGGACAATGATCGACCCATCAGACCTCGGGTGCCAGTTCATCACATCATAGATGGCCAGAGCATCTCCATTCTCATCAAATGACACATGATCCCCAAAGCTTGTAGTGAAGTTCACTTTCTGTAGAAAGTGAACTAGCTATAGAGTTTATATACAGGACAAATGTTATATGAAATATAACACACACACTCACAGTATGCACTATATATTTGAGTCTTACCTGCCAAGGTTTCAGGTTGGATATGTCGGCACAGCCATTCTCACTGAATGGTCCTCTACCCTCCTCACACTGCATCAGGTCATGAAGCGCATGTGCTAAAGCATAAACAGCCTTATACACATTATATGAGGCTCTCAGCTCTGATACATCAGTGAATGCTGTATCTGTGTTGCTCAAATCTTCTTGCCCTGAACATTTTTTTCCCCCTTGTTCTTGCTCTTCAGATATATTTTTGCCTCCTACCTCAAACTTGCACCCAAACATGTTCTCCCAGAAGATTTTTATTGTACTGTTTTTTGGATTATTGTCAGGGCGTAGACCTTTCAGAAAGTCAAGAAGTCCCTGAATCTGTCCACGACGGATGGCAATGCCCAGTGTTCCCCCTAGTAGGGGCATATATTGTGGAGTTTGTAGGACAGGTGTTGTTGTCCAAGCCTCACTTGCAATCCACTGCTTGCCTGTCACATTTTGCAACAACAACTCATTCATCAAGGATGACAGATCAGTTGAGAACGCTACAACTACCCTGGCTGTAGAGGTCTGAATAACCCCTACTATACGTTGAATATCCCTATGGTTGTTATCATAAGGCAGAATCTCAGAGAAGGCCACACAACCCCCAAACAGCTGCATTTCCTGATGGAAGGACTGAGCAGCATGGATGCCATAGTCATCATCACTGTAGAGGAGACCAACCCAGGTCCATCCAAAATGCCTCAAGATTTGAACCATAGCCTGCACTTGGAAGGCATCACTAGGGATTGTTCTGAAGAAAGAGGGGTACTTTTTCCTGTCACTCAAACAGGAGCAGGTGGCATAGTAGCTAATCTAATACAAAGCAGGAGAAACAAAGACAAAAATCCGGCTTCTGAGGTAATTTTACACTGTGAATGAAATTCAGAAGTAAGAAGCAAGGAAATGAGAACAATTTTATAACACATAATTGTTTTTAACAAAAGTTATTTGGAAGCAAATATATTTTATTTAAAAAAAAAAAAAAAATCATATATCTTACCATAGGAACTCGAAACAGTCCCAGAACACTTGAAATTGCTATAGATTGAGTTGAACCTGGATCCCCCACAATCCCAATCACCGGAGGAGGACCAGTGCAGTTGAGGTTTGAAAAGGTCTCCTCTGTCCCACTAACCAGGGATATGGCAGCCCGGAATGCCACTCCAAGCCTTAAGCAGTTGTCATAGATCTGATAACCAAGTGTGATGTTAGGCAGCAGGTTGTTATTATTATTAATCTCATTTATGGCAAAAACCATTGTCAGTGCCTGCTGGAAACTCGCCATATAGAATCTGGAAAAAGCAACACAAATTGTATGACTATGTAGTAATGTATGTAATCTACTCTATATTTAAAACAAAAGATCAATAATATTATAAAACATATATCATAACATTACCAATACATTTCCATTTTTTTGCTTTTGCTTTTCTACTCACTATGTTAGATTGATATACAGTTATTGGTTTCGACATGTAATCGTAATGATGCAGTTTCTACTCTTTAACACTATATTAGTTAAGTGGAATAACTATTCACAAGTCACAAGGAACAAATCATTTAGAAAAAAAAATGTGAGCAGAAGTTACAGTAGCTGTGATCATTCTATTGTCATCCTTTTCTCTAAATCTCATTTTACTTTTCCTTTAAACTCTTTGTTCAGCATAGCTGTTCTCCTGCTACCCAGTCCAAACTCACTCCTCACACTGGGGCAGTTCTGGCTCAGTTCTGAAGCTAAGTTCTGGGAAGACTTTGAGGTGCTGAACCTCAAACAGGCCTCCAATGATAAAATCTCCATTCTTGTACATCCCATTCAGTTGGAAGCATTCCTGGAGCTGACAGGAATCTGAGATTAAAGCAGCAGAAATATAGTAAAAGGACAGATACAGGCAGATGTTTAGAGTGATCCACATCTCTCTACTTCGTTATGGTCAACTTAGCTACTGAATTCACTGCATTGCAGTGTGGTATTCTTTTATAGAGAAGGATTTGTCACTTGAGAAATGAGGACATCCTTCTGGGTAACTCTACTGTATAATTTTCAAATCATTAATGGAGAGGGACAAGAGAGGGTGTGTTGTATAATACATACTGTATACACCGTTTCACCGTTTGTAACACTCTGCATGTGGTGACTGTCAAGGCAGTCGAGCAAGTCTTTTTTTTAGGCAAGAATGTACTTATTTAGATCTTAAATATGTGACTCATATAAACATAGCGCCTATTTTACACAGATGTGAGCTCCAGGCCGTCACCGGCCGTTCAGCGCTCATGTACCTGCAGAGAACAGCTCCATCTTGGCCAGTCCTTCAGGAATTTGCCACTGTCTCTTATAGATAGTGGTTAAATGATATATAATTAATTTGGGGCATATAAAACGAACAATCTTTTGACTTATTAATCTTTTACTTTTTCTAGAGCTAAATGATTTGTGTTAAGGGGAAAAGTAAGTTTCATAATTTTATATTTAGACTATATTTAACTCAAAGGGTTAGTTCACACAAAAATGAAAATTCTGTCATTAATTACTCACCCTCATGTTGTCCCACACCTGTAAAACCTTCATTCATCTTCAGACCACAATTTAAGATATTTTTGATAAAATCTGATGGCTCAGTGAAGCCTCCATTGATAATTAACACTTTTAGATGCCCAGAAAGCTACTAAAGACATATTTTAAACAGTTCATGTGACTACAGTGGTTCAACCTTGATGTTATGAAGCATGTTATGATGTTTTGTGAAAAAACAAACAAACAAACAAACAAACAAACAAAAAACACTGCTTCATTAAGCTTCAAAGATTTACAAATCTTTTGTTTTAAATCAGTGGTTTGGAGCATGTATCAAACTGCCAAAGTTATGTGATTTCAGTGAACTAGGCTTTGTTACATCATAAGTGTTTCGAAATTTCAATGGTTCACCACTAGGGGGCCTGACTTTGGCAGTTTGACAATGTAGGCCTCACTGAGCCATCGGTTTTTATCAAAAATATCTTATTTGTGTTCTGAAGATGAACGGAGGTCTTATGGGTGTGGAACGACATGAAGGTGAGTAATTAATGGCATCCAGACTGCTTCTACAAACATGTGTGAAAGAATGGGTCAGTCTCAAGAGCTCAGTGAATTCAAGCGTGGTACCGTGATAGGTTGTCACCTGTGCAATAAGTCCATTCGTGAAATTTTCTCACTACTTAATATTCCACAGTCAACTGTTAGTGGTAGCATAACAAAGTGGAAGCAATTGGAAACCATAGCAACTCAGCCACAAAGTGGTAGGCCATGTAAAAATCACAGAGCGGGGTAAGTGCATGCTGTGGCACACAGTGCGCAGAAGTCGCCAAGACATGTTCTCTGGAGTGACAAATCACGCTTCTCTGTCTGGCAATACAATGAACGAGTCTGGGTTTGTCGGTTGCCAGGAGAACGGTACTTGCCAGACTGCATTGTGCCAAGTGTAAAGTGTGGTGGAGGGGGGATTATGATGTGGGGTTGTTTTTCAGGGGTTGGGCTTGGCCCCTTAGTTCCAGTGAAAGGAACTCTTAATGCTTCAGCATACCAAGACATTTTGGACAAGTTCATGCTCCCAACTTTGTGGGAACAGTTTGGGGATGGCCCCTTCCTGTTCCAACATGACTGCACACCAGTGCACAAAGCACGGTCCATAAAGACATGGATGAGTGAGTTTGGTGTGGAGGAACTTGACTGGCCTGCACAGAGTCCTGACCTCAACCCGATAGAACACCTTTGGGATGAATTAGAGCGGAGACTGCAAGCCAGGCCTTCTTGTCCAACATCACTGCCTGACCTCACAAATGCGCTTCTAGAAGAATGATCAAAAATTCCCATAAACACTCTCCTAAACTCTCCTAAAATGGAATGGACAATGGGAGGAATGTCTAGAGATGGCACTTACCAGTGCGAAAGAGACAATTTAAAATACTCAGTCAATTTTGGACATACAAATAAGAGTTATACATTATAAACAACTGTGGAATGTCTTCTTTTATTTGTGTACCCTTGCAGTAAAAACAAAATGGTGTGCTTTTTGCAATATAAAAAAAATAACTAACATGATGCACGATCTGCAGTCTCTTTCTCAATAAAGTCCATTCTGATACTCATTAGAAAATGAAGCAGGGCTCTACGCTAACATTTTTCTTTAGGAGCACAGTCAAAAATTTAGGAGCACTTTCTGATCAATAACAGACATTAACTTTCCCATTACAGGGCGATATTTGCACCTTAAAATTAATTTCCACAAGCATTTTTACCATTATAAGAGCAATTTTTTGTATCTTATTAAATGTATGCATCATATTTCATCAATTTCTTAAATTAAAATGGAAAAAATTGTTTTTAATTGTTAAACAATAAATTCAGTTAGAACAATACAACACAATGAGACTGTTACCTATCAAAATAAATCATCCAAAAAATTGCACTGCAGAAGTGGCACAGAAGCTCAATCTGAAGTGGTATTGTTTAGACACACTTAAATAAACTGCTTAATGCTGCTCATTGTTAAAAAATGTTGTACAAACACACACACACACACACACACACACACACACACACACACAATATATATATATATATATATATATATATATATATATATATATATATATGTAAACTTAGAAATATGTAAAAAAATTTAACTTTAAAAGTTTGATATTTTAAGTAAAAACAGTCTATGTAAATTGTAAATATGAAAATAAATGTATTTATTAAATCTTAATGTGCGAGTCATCATTCGTTCAGTTGTTCAAAACGCAGATTCTTTCAGGAATCACTGTTGCTTGGAGATGCACAATAGTTCTGGTGTGGCTTTCTTTGAAACTGTTTTCATGAAATAGAGCAAAAACAGACATTATTGTATCTAATGTTAAATCTCTTAATCGCTTATTTATTGGACTTAAATAAGATCAGTATCACATTTGCAGTCATGCCAATACTCAGAGAAACAGGAGTATACTCATGTTATATTACTTAACTAACATAGTTAACTTGCTGAGATTGACAGTGTTACCAGTGTTCAGCCGCAACACCGGTTACATCACTTCAACACTTCACTTGCTCAGGATGAAAAGTAAGATGAAAAGTGTTACTGAAAAATTACTTTAATTCAAATCAATTTGAGTATGGGTCAGATGGAATGATAAATTGCTAGACATTTTCTGAAAGCCACCTGAGCTTATCTGACTACAAACAGTTGCTAATTGTTCTTAAATTGCATCAAAGATGTTTATTCAAATTTCAATAAGCAGTACATATCATGTATAATAGACTGGAAACTTTTAAGACTGTTTAAAATTAGTTATTTCAGGTTGCTCTTCCCATGAGGGCCTTTTTAGTGTTTCTTTCTGGGTGTAATATAATAATGTAGCACTTTGGAGCAAATATGGAGATCAGTAATCCAAAACTTGAAGCCAGGATGGCAAATATCTCCACAGCTACTGCATATTTCCCTGGAGAGCTCACATATGCTGGAACAAATGCAATCCACACAGCACAGAAGATTAGCATACTAAAAGTGATGAACTTTGCTTCATTAAAATTGTCTGGAAGGTTTCTTGCCAGGAAGGCTAACAGAAAACTTACTGCTGCTAAAAGGCCAATATAGCTGAGTAGCATGGAAAAACCAGCCACTGAGCCAATAGTACATTCATATACTATTTTGGAATTGATATACTGGCTGTTTTTATGGGGTTTTGGAGATGCATTTGATAGCCATACTGCACATATGATAACCTGGAGGGCTGTTAGGACCAGAACTGTGCATCTTTGTTGAGCTGCTCCAAACCATTTCATAGCATTTTTGCCCTCTGGTCGAGATGACTTAAACACAGCTATTACCACCATAGTCTTGACCAGGATGCTGGAGATGCACAAGACAAAGATTATGCCAAACACAGCATGTCTCAATTGACACGTCCACAACTGCGGCCGGCCAATGAACAGAAGCACACACAAAAAACACAGTTTGAGTGACACCAGCAGCAAGAAGCTGAGCTCTGAATTGTTAGCTCGCACAACTGGAGTGTGGCGGTAATGTGCAAAGATGACAACCACTGCAGAACAGATACAGGTGCCAAGCAAGGAGGCAGTGCTCAGGGAAATGCCAAGAGGTTCCTCATAGGATAGAAACTCCACTTCTTTGGGTACACACTGATTTTTATCTGTATTAGACCAGAACTCATCTGGACAAACTATGCACTCAATGGAATCTATGTGTATGAAAAAAGAGAGAGAGAAAATAAAGATAGTGGTATAATGTTAATAAAAGCTATAATTGAAGAATAACACAGTTTCAGTTGTTCTTATGATTTCATGACTCTTTCCACCTGATATATTAGAAATCTCTCCATCTGCACATGGCAGGCAGTCAAAACAGCAGGCAGGAAGGCCCTTCCTTCTGGCTCGCCTGGTGCCCGGGGGGCAGCTCTCACTGCACACAGACCGTGGGGACTGATGGATACACATAAAAAACACATAAAAATACACTCTAAAAAATGCTGGGTTAAAAACAACCCAAGTTGAGTTGAAAATGGACAAACCCAGCGGTTGGGTTAAATGTTTGCCCAACCTGCTGGGTAGTTTTATTTAAACCAACTATTGTTTAAAAATTGCTATATGGCTAGCTTAAAATGAACCCAAAATAGTTGGGAAATTAAAAACCAGATGCAATTAGAGGCAACAATAATAGACAAAAGGTGAATGTTTATTAATAAGCTTTAATATTTTATTAATATAAATTTAATAGTTTAATAATTTATTAATATAAATTTATTAATAAGCAATTTAATAAATGTTTATTGTTTAATAATTATTCATTGAACATTAATAAATGTTCATTTCCAACATACTTTGGGTTAATTTTAATTAAGCAATACAGTCATTTTTAAACAATAGTTGAGTTAAATAAAACTACCCATCAGGTTGGGCAAACATTTAACCCTACCGCTGGGTTAAAACAACCCAATTGCTGGGTTTGTCCATTTTCAACCCAACTTGGGTTGTTTTTAACCCATCATTTTTTAGAGTGTAGTGTATGTCTGTATAATACTACAAAAAGAGTATTCTTTTACTGACCATTATTCATGTAATGATACATATGATAGTTCTGTTTCAATAGTTTAAAAGACTTAATAAAATGCAATATTACTTTATTTGTCTCTACGTTCCAGTATAATGCATCCTCATCCAGTGTCAGCACCTTCCCTGTTGCTGCCCCTTCATCCACCACACCAACTGTATGGACAACTATTGACCCATCAGGGCTCGGCTGCCAGTTCATCACATCATAGATGGCCAGAGCATCTCCATTCTTATCAAATGACACATGATCCCCAAAGCCTGTGGTGAAGTTCACTATCTGTAGATAGTGAACTAGCTGTACAGAACAGATATATCCTTATGTTTTGTATGAACATGTTTCATTTAATTATTCAATTCTATATTCTAATAAGCTGTGCTTCTGTCCACAGGAGTCTTACCTGCCAGGGTTTCAGGTTGGATATGTTGGCACAGCTGTTCCCACTGAATGGTCCTCTCCCTTCCTGACACTGCATAAGGCCATCAAGTGCATGTGCTATAGCATAAACTGCCTTATACACATTATATGAGGCCCTCAGCTCTGATACATCAGTGTATGCTGTGTTTGTGCTTCTCAGATCCTCCTGTCCTGTACATATTCTTTTTCCCTCTCTGCCTCCAGTGTCAAAACTGCACCCAAACATGTTTTCCCAGAAGATTCTCACCATATTATTTTTCAGATTACTGTCAGGATGGAGGCGAAGAAGAAAGTCATGAAGTCCCTGGATTTCCCCCCGCCTGATGGCGATACCCAGTGTGCCCCCCAGGAAGGGCAAAAGACGCTGAGTGTGAAACACGGATGAAGTGGCCCAAGCTTCACTTGCAATCCACTGTCTGCCTGTTACATTCTGCAATACCACCTCATCCATTAAAGGCAGCAGATAGGCTTCTGTGGAGAACACCACCACCACTCTTGCTGTAGAGGCCTGAATCACTTGTACAATGCGATGGATGTCTATTTGGTTGTTATCAAGAGGAAGGATTTCAGAAAAAGAAACACAACCTCCAAACAACTGCACTTCCTTTTGGAAGGAATAAGCAGCGTTGATACCATAATCATCATCACTGTAGAGGAGACCAACCCAGGTCCATCCAAAATGTCTCAAGATCTGAACCATAGCCCGCACCTGGAAGGCATCACTGGGGATTGTTCTGAAGAAAGTGGGGTACTTTTTCCTGTCACTTAAACAGGAGCAGGTGGCATAGTAGCTAACCTTATAGGAGAGATCCCAATGACAAGAAAAACATACTCTTTTACATGAGCACACAAATTTAAGAATTTAAGGTTACAGAAGTTTATATTCATCTCATCCTACCATAGGTATTCGAAATAGTCCTAACACACTGGATATTGCTATACAGTGAGTAGATCCAGGATCCCCCACAATCCCAATTACCGGTGGTGGGCCAGTGCAGTTGAAATTGGAAAAGGTCTCCTCTGTCCCACTAAGCAGGGCTGTTGCAGACCTGAAAGCCACTCCAAGCTTCACACAGTTGTCATACAGATGATAACCAAGGGTGATGTTAGGCAACAGGTTAGGATTGTTATTTATCTCATTAATGGCAAATACCATAGTCTGTGCCTGCTGGAAACTTGCCATATAGAATCTAGAAAAGGCAGCATAAATGTTTATATTAAGTCACCCTAAAGAATATCACCATAAACATAAAAAAAAGAAAAGGAAATGAAGAATTAATACAATTCCATGATAAGATTATCACTTTTATGGATTTTAAGAGCATTTATGTCAGTACATTTAAAACATTTAATTAGACAATCCACTCTAAATGAATAAGAAGACAATCAAATATAAGTAAAATAAATAAAACATCGAATTTGTTCTGCATGTTCTTCCTTCTATTGTCTTATTGTCTTATTCTTCCATCTGTTTAGCCCAGGCTCACCGCTCACAATGCGACTGTTCCGGTTCTCTTTTAAAGTTCAGTTCTGGGAACACTGTAATGAGATGAAATGCAAACAGGCCTCCAATGATAAGGTCTCCTTCTTGAAACATCCCATTTAACCTGAAGCGTCCCTGGAGTTGACAGGAGCCTGACCTAGTGATTGAAGCTGCAGAGATACAGGTAAAGGGTAGATAAATACATAAATATAGAGAGCTCCACATCATTATTACTCTCTCTCACCCACTTGACTTGTTAATGTATGATAAAGATTATGTTGCACTGTTTTATAGAGCAGGTGGTGCCACATGGGCTTCTCAGAAACTACGTCACTCTTGGTCTCACTGTCCCTTTATTTCAAACTTTGCACAGAATAAATGCAATTATTACAGTTTAAAACTATTATGTGGGCTATTTGTTATTTTCTAGCAATAAACAATACAATTTGTTAGAAAACCTCAAGAAAAAAAAAAAAAGATAAAATTGGAATTGGTACCATATTGTACCATAAAAGCTAATTTTAATAGTTTATTTAACAAATCTAAGGGGTTGTGCCTTGAAAGAAAGAAAGAAAGAAAGAAAGAAAGAAAGAATAGCACAAAGTGTTTCCATACCTGTGAAAAGTGCCAGATCACTCTCAGTGTTCTTTGTTATATCCAGTAGATGGCAGTCAGATAATGACAAGCTGTATACTGGTAATTTTCCTTGTTTTTAAATCAGTGGTGTAGTCGGGGCCATACGCACGCATACGCCGTATGCTTACTTTTTGCTCAGGGCTGTTTGCGTATTACGACTTGTAAGGATCAGTATTTGCGTATACCCATTTGTTTTTTGCTTCGAAAGTCCATACAATATTCTCCTGTTAGCTTCCCCCTTAACTGTGCGTCCAATGCTGTTGTGTAAACTCGCGATTCTTTGTTGTAATTGGTGCATGAGCACTTCTGTCATTTGCCCGCTCATCATTGTCGGCTAAAAAAGGCTTCACAGTGCGTGTTCGCGCTGCAGTGAGAGACTCCGATCAAAGCCACTCGGTGTTTTGAGCCATGCATTGAGCACAGATCTCTCGCTGCAGCGGTCACGGCGTGAGAAATATGGTGAATAAATAAGACTTAATTAATTATATAGCCTACATCATGCGTTCGGTGCTTTTAAGCGCTAAGTTCCCGTACAAAAGACCATCAGCGCAACTGAAGCTTGTTTATTTAATGCATGAGGTGCGGGAATCATAAACATAGGCAACTCTGAATCTGATCACGCTCCAAAAGTGTGATAAGATTTCCACGAGCCATCCCGACACTGATGATAAAATGTGCGATCCATTTGAATATATATTGAGAGTGAAACACTTTAAAACGCTATAGAGAAAGTCAAACGCGATCTAGACTGATGGACAAAATGAACAGAAGTCTGAAAAGAGGACAAACATCACATTGCGCCAACATTTATTAGGAAGCTTTTTAAACTATTCATCACCCACCCTTACTAGAATTTATATCGTTTAATTGTAGTATTTATGGTAAATTTGGCTAACTTGTAGAATTTATAATCTATTAAGGGAATATTTTCACTAGATTTATATTACACCTGTGACATGTTCTGTTGTTTCTATTGGCTATGTGTAGGTTGCTATTATTCATAATAAATGCTATGATAATGGAAAATTATATAGTTTGACTTCTTATGACACAATGAAGTAGAAAATTCAGTCAAACTGATAAGCTTACATGTGCATAAATAATATAAAACTGAGTTTAAAGAGGTTTCCGGGGAAACAGCTCCATTTCTGCTGTTCCATAAGCGCCACCTACTGACAGAGAGTGGATTAAATTTCCATTCAGCCTGACTACTGTTTTTGTTTGTTTGTGACCACATTTTTATACTGTTAATAAATTAGATTTTGAATAATTTGCTTTTTTTTATACCCTTTTGAATAAAATGAAACTTTAATTTCAGATATATCACTTTTCACAGTGAATATAATTCCAAAGCAACATGTTTAAATAAGTCAAACTGTAAAACATTAAAAATGTCAACCAATTTTAGAATGCACTGTATTTATTTGTATTTAATGAAACATGTTACTAGTGAACAAAAACATAAAACATATTTACATATGTTTTTGTTGTTGTTGTTTTTTTTGGGGGGGGGGGGGTAATAGTACACCACTTATTTTTTTTAGGACTACACCACTGTTTTAAATGTATTATTATTCTAGAACAAGTAGGCTCAAAAGTGTTTAATTGGTCAAACATGGTCCTCAATCAGTGATGAATATAATTAATTACAATGCATTATTAATGAATCTTTATTATCATCACTCTAATCACTGCAAGGTACACAGTTTGCTTGCTGATCATCCTTTTCCTGATCATTTTATATTATATTATATTATATTATTTTATATATTGATCATTTTCCTGACTTGGTTTCTGCTGCTACCATTAAAGGGATAGTTCACCCAAAAATGTAAATTCTGTCATCCTTTACTCACCCTCAAGTAGTTCCAAGTTAGTTATGAGTGTCTTTCTTCTGCTGAACACCAAAGAAGATATTTTGAAAAATGGCACTATAACTAAACAGTTGATGGGTCCCATTGAAATCTGTGTATCATTTGTTCAGTCCTTTTTTTTATTTAATATTAAAAATAGAAAAATGAGAAAATGGCACCTTTTTTGTTTTTCATTAAAAAAACAAACAAACAAACAAAAAATTCAACTCGAATTTTTTTGTTTTTCATTCAGGGATGAAAAAATGAAAAAAAAAAAAAACAGCTGGATCTCTACATGTGGGTGGGAATGAAACGCCCCTTTCCTCTGATTGGTCAGCCGACCTTGGTCACCCAGTAAGTTTTACAAAAATATTAAATGAAGATAAACACTAGTACAAAAAGCAAAGAATTATGCATTGACTTGGGTATAGGCCTTAACGCAAGAATTCTGACTGTCTGTCATCTGGAGCACAACAGAGGTATTAAAACATAATACTATTCTAAGGTTTATAATGTAGGTATTGCGTTTTATTAAAATTAATTGATACCTCAAAAGGATGCGCTGCCTTATGCTTGGAGCGAACTGCAGCACACTCGCATACAGGAATGCAACGCAAGATTTTCATAAATGTAATAACATGCCATTTTGGTTTGTTTCTCACCAAACCCAACAATATACTTACAGAATGCTTGGAATAGCCTATACAGCTCGAGTTGCATAGGATTATTTAATGACAGATTTGCATCCATTTGAAAAAGGTGAAAGTCAACATCAATGCCATTAAATGGGAATACAAGCAGGACATTTTTTTAAATTTTTTTTTTGTGTTTCTAAAAAAAGAATGTAATAAGCCGTTGGAACAATATCAAGTTGAGTAGTTATCCTAGTTCACACAGTTCAAATAAATTGCGATGGGTTAATCTCTAAGCAGATAAACTTGCCTATACAGTGAAGTACAGACCAGTAAGTGTAAATACGCAGCAGTTAGCATATTTCTGAAATAAACTCCTATATACCTAATTCTCTGACACAAGTAGAGTCAACCAGAGGTGAATTTATGTCTACTCAGAAGAAAGCCCTGTCTAGGCTCTGCCCCGGTATGGTTTGTGTCGAGCCATTTGTTAGTCTGGCTGTTTGGTGAGAAAAAATATTAAATGTAGTTGCAATAAACGTGTTAAGAGTCCGTACAACCATTGCTGAGGAGGACTATTATTCCCATTAACTGTTTGGTTACTGACATTCTTCAAAATATCTTCTTTTGTGTTCAGCAGAATACAGAAATTACATTTTTCAATTCAAAATGAAAATGAAAATTCTGTCATCATTTACTCACCCTCAGTTTGTTCCAAACCTGTATAAATTTCTTAGTACTGCTGAACGCAAAGGAAGATATTTTGAAGAAAGTTTGTAACCAAGCTGCTTTGGGCCACCACTGACTTCCATAGTAGGAAAAAAAAACTATGGAAGTTAATGGTGGCCCAAAGCGGCCTGGTTACAAACTTTCTTCAAAATATCTTCCTTTGTTTTCAACAGAACAAAGAAATTTATACAGCTTTGGAACAACCCGAGGGTCAGTAAATGATGACAGAATAAAATTTGTGGGTGAATCCCTTTAATATAATCCACATAAAATAAGAAGTCAAATGTAATGAGTAGTATTTTCATTTCTTTTAAGCTTTCTGTTCATTTCTTTTAAGCTTTCTGTCTCATTGAACATTCACAAAAAGGAAAAAAAAGGTTGTTTATAATATATCTGCAGAAAAATGTAAGCTATTTTGTCTTTTTTCTGTACAAATTCTTGTTTATAATTGTATTGTATTCGCAATAAGTTGTTCAAGTTTTAGAAGGATCCCTAATACATTTCAAGGCACTTTGATCAGAAATACTGTTAAATCACATGACCTGGGTGACAACTCCACCCACAATGTATATCATTGGCCTGTCTCACTTGATGTTTCGTTTGGCATCATTGTGATATATTTTATATAGCTGGGAATTCTAGACTTCCATACACTTTGGATGGGGTCCTCACTAGCTGTTTCCATGGTCGGATTTGAAAGATTCAGCAATGGCCAATAAGATGCCAGTGAGTGAACTGGCACCACTGGGTCTTTTGCTTCTGCTGTACTTCTCAGTAATTCTCTGCACCTCAATGGACACGAGGTGCTGGACACTGGGTGATTTTAATTCACCAGTACTGGAACAGGATGGTGATATTGTAATTGGAGGGCTCTTTCCCCTGCACTATATAGCTCCGCAAACGGACCATAATTACTCTGAACGACCACAGCATCAAGAGTGTAGCGGGTGTGTGAAATGGCATGCAGAGAATGGAGAACAGCAATGAAAAGATAAAAAAAGATAAAATACCAGTTGGTTTAAAAGAATGAATATTTACCTTAAATGTAACATGAATGTATCCATACTTTATTACTCATAAATGCTGTATTATTATGCAAAAAAAAAAAAAAAAATGTTTGAAAAAGATGTTTGACACTTTTGTGAACTGTTTTTTTTCTTCTTTTTTTTTTCTCAGAATATGCCTGTTTGTTACCTTTTCACTACTACTACAACCAGCTCTCTCCTTCTTATCTTTGTTCTCTGTCCATCTTCTCATTAGGTTTGATTTCCGTGCATTCCGCTGGGTCCAAACAATGGTGTTTGCCATTAAAGAAATCAACAATTCCAGTTTATTACCAGGAGTGACACTAGGTTATCGGATCTTGGATAGCTGTGATCATGTGCACACCAGCCTGCGGAGTGTGCTTTTTCTGGTGAATGGCACCCTTAGTCAAACACAGGCTGATGCTGCTGGCAGTGCCAAATGCCTTTCCACTGCCCCGGTGCCAGCTGTCATCGGCCTGGCATCATCTTCACCTACACGGGCCGTGGCACAAACTTTGGGTCCATTTAGAATTCCACTGGTAAGAGTCTGAGTAAAAGGTGGTACTAGATATTTATTTATTAACATTCCTGACCCTTTACAGTGTGTAACTGTGAGCAAAATAATGTGAAGCATATATATATATATATATATATATATATATATATATATGTGAAGTGGGGATCAGCATCTATAACCTGATCAGTGCAACAAAATATATTTCTGTACACTGTTCTACTGTTGTTAATACATGTTTATTTCATTTCAAAAATTTAAATTTTGCAATTACACACACACACACACACACACACATTATATATATATATATATATATATATATATATATATAGTCTGCCAAAAACAATAATTCAAGATCTTGGTTTCACCTTTAATATCTGTCCTAATGTTACTTTTTCTGTTTTTCTTTCTTGCTCTTTCTCCACTGACCCCCCTTCAAGATAAGCTACTTTGCAACCTGCACCTGCCTCACAGATAAGAAGGAATACCCTTCTTTCCTTCGTACTGTTCCCAGTGATGTATTTCAGGTGCAGGGACTGGTCCAGTTGGTTTCCCACTTTGGCTGGCGCTGGGTGGGCACGGTGGGTACAGATGACGACTACAGTCACTATGGTATCCAGGCCTTTACTGAACAGCTTGAAAGAACTGGTGCCTGCATAGCCTTTCACCACACTATACCAAAAGCACCTTCCCAGGCACAAATACATGCTATAGTTAATAGCCTGGAGAGTTCCACTGCACGAGTGATTATAGCATTTGCCACTGAAGGACAACTGCTGGAGCTCCTGGTTGAAGTGGCTCGTAGGAATCTGACAAGGTGGCAGTGGGTGGCCAGTGAAGCCTGGGTGACAGCCAAACTTCTCACTATCCCTGAGCTTCACCCTGTCCTGTCTGGAACAGTGGGCTTTTCCTTCAGGGGCACTACTATTCCAGGCTTGGCTGAGTTTCTTCTCGGAGTAAGGCCTTCACCTAGACCTGAATCTGTTTTCACTAACATGTTTTGGGAGGAACTGTTTGGATGCAGACTAGGTTATAAGGACAGCGGTGATTCTGAGTTGTCACTCTGCACTGGCTCAGAGGATCTGATGGAGACTGAGAATAGTTATACTGATGTATCAAGGGTGAGGATTTCATACAATGTCTACAAAGCAGTGTATGCTATTGCTCATGCTCTACACCAGCTGTTGGAATGTGGCTATGAGGAACAAAGCTCAGACCACGTCTGTAAAACTGAATCAAAGTTTTTTCCATGGCAGGTAATATTCATGTTTGTCAATTGTTAATTGTCATTCAAATTTAAAATGTGTAAAATAAATAAATAAATAAATAATATATATATATATATATATATATATATATATATATATATATATATATATATATATATATATATATTAGTGGTGGGCACAGATTTTTTTTTTTAATCTAGATTAATCTCACTGTAATCTTGGAATTAATCTAGATTAATCTAGATTAAAATGGCTCATTTGAATTCTGCCGAAGACATTCAGAATATGTGTGCTACCCAAATAATGACTAAAAGTAATCGCCATTTTGTCCGACAAAGCAGTCAGGAGTTAGAAGATTAACCTCGGTGGAGTTAAACTTGAAAAATTTTGTATATTGACAATTTTTCCGCGTTTTAAACAACATTGATTCTCATGCTCATTCATGTTTATTTGATGCTATAAATGGACTCGTAGTAAGAGATGATCGGTTTACGAGCCTCTTCAGCTGAGGCGCTACAGCAATCTGTCACGACCATGGTCACGACACATTAAAGAGCAACAAAACTGTTTTTATTGTTTGAATTTCTTAAAAAACTACACAGTTTTAAAGCTGGGATATCATAAGTAACCTGCTCTGTCTTGTCTGTCGATGTGTTGTCAGTGTCCTCTTTGCTCCGTGATGCATTTATCACTGTGGCTTGACAGCACCATGCTTGTCGGACAAAGCAATAGTAACTAAGGGGGGCGGGTCTTTGCGACGTGTCGGCTAGGTATAGAGACAGAGCGCATTTATGTTAATCTGAAAGCCACGCCCACCGGGGGGGGGGGGGGGGGGGAACAATCCAACCGTCTCCATTGAGTTTGTATCGCGTGAGGCTGCCTCCTTGTCTTTTCTGACTTATTACAAAAAACAGAACAATGTCTAAAAGCTGCTGTGTGACAAGGTGTACAGCTAACAAACTTAAAAAAACCCAGAAATAAGTTTTTATAAGCTGTCGACCACCAAAAACGAATGTTTAAGGACATAAAAGTGGATACAGGCAGTGAGACAGAGAGCAACGGGTCATATTACTATAAGAAATGCATTGGAGGGGAACGTAATCGGCGACAGGTGAAATAATTCTTTGACATGGTAAAAAATAATGAATGGTTTGTTTTTGTTGGTTTGTTTAGCATATGTTGTCGCCGATTACGACCCCCTCCAGTGTATTTCTTAAAGTAATTATGACCATTTGCGCTCTGTCTCACTGCCTGTATCCACTTTTATGTCCTTAAACATTCATTTTTTGCGATCGACAGCTTATAAAAACTTATTTCTGGGTTTTTTAGCTTGTTAGCTGTGCACCTTGTCACACAGCAGCTTTTAGACATTGTTCTGTTTTTTGTAATAAGTCAGAAAAGACAAAGAGGCAGCCTCACGCAATACAAAGTCAATGGAGACGGTTGGTTTGTTTTCCCCCCCGGTGGGCGTGGTCTTCAGACTATGACGCGTTGCGCTCTGTCTCTATACATCCGCGCTAAAATATCAAGGTGAAAGTCATCATAGCTTGCGTAGTTTAGACCCAGCTCCCAACCCAACTTTGAGAATAAATTAACGGCGATATATTTTTTTTTTTATCGCCCGATAAGAGTCTCACGTTAACGCCGATAACGGCCCACCACTAATATATATATATATATATAATTTTGCTAAACAATTGTATTCAAATGTATATTCCATACTGTAATTACTTATATACATTTTATATTGCTTGCTTTAACTAATTAAATAGCTTCTTCACTACCTGAAAAAAGTCAATTTTACAAACCAGTTCAAAGAGAAGGTGTATTTTGACAACAATGGAGAGCCTGTGCCCCTCTATGACATCATAAACTGGCAGAAAGATGGCAAAGGTACCATCCGGTTTCAGATGGTGGGCACTTATGATGGCTCTGCCCCACGTGGACAGCAGCTTAAGATAGATGAGGGGTTAATTCAGTGGGCAGGGGGACACAATGAGGTGAGTCTGTGGCAAACAGTTGTAGAGCTCTAAGTTTGGAGAGAGTCTTGATTTTATAATGTTTTGTATGCAGGTTCCTGTCTCTTTATGCACCCCTCCTTGTCCCCCTGGAACACGCCAGGCCACTCGACCAGGACAGCCTGTCTGCTGCTTTGACTGTTTGCCCTGTGCTGAAGGGGAAATCAGCAATATCTCGGGTAAATATATAATAGCATAGATGATCTATCTATCTATCTATCTAGGGGATAATGTACAGTCAGCAGCTAGACATTATCACCAAATAAACTCCGACAGCAGGGGTTTATTTTGCAGTAATGACCTGCTGACAGTACAATATATTATCCATAATTACATGGTTACTCACCAAATAAATAAATATATGGACTTAAAATAATGATTTGAGTATAAATGATTTTACAATTTTAACTGTTTATTAGCTCAAAGTCCCATGACCCTACATAGGACAAGCGATTTTGAGAATGGAGGAATGGAATTAACTTAAAGCTTCCACTAAGAAAATAGTCCATTACAATCCAAAACAAAATAACACAAAATAATTGGTCTATCATCGATACAAACACTGCAACAATATTACAGCAAATCCAATAATAAAGTTGGTCATTTTCACTTCATCAGTACTGATAACTAAGACATACAATGGTGCCATGATGGTTGCGTTTGTATTAAAGAAGAGTGCGAGTCTGCAGTGTGATACGAATGTAACAGCAGTTAAAATTATACACATGATGAGTGTTTTGGGAACATCTGACAGCTGAATGACCAAACAGAAAGTATTCAAGAGAGTTTTGTAGTAATGTATGCTATATATAACCAGATTGTTGACTCACAGTGTCTGTTTATATCTACTAGGTGCTACTGAGTGTACCAAGTGTCCCCAATACTATTGGCCAAACAAAGAAAGGGTTTTCTGTGTTGCTGGCATAGAGGAGTTCCTGTCATACCATGAAATCATGGGCATCATTCTCATTTCTTTGTCTCTTTTTGGAGTCGCTGTGGCAACTGTTGTTACAGTGATTTTCTTCCTTTTTCGAAGCACACCCATTGTTAAAGCCAACAACTCTGAGATGAGTTTTCTATTGCTGTTGTCTCTCAAACTTTGCTTCCTTTGCACACTGGTGTTTGTAGGCCGGCCCTCGCCATGGACATGCCGCGCCCGACAAGCTGCGTTTGGGATCAGCTTTGTTCTATGTATCTCATGCATACTGGTCAAGACCATTGTGGTGCTTTTGGCGTTTCGTTCTACTATCCCTGGGTCCATTTCTCTAAAGCTATTTGGCATTCCACAGCAAAGGGTTTTCATCTTCTTCTGCACGACAGGCCAAGTTATCCTGTGTGCTTGCTGGCTGGCATTAGCACCTCCTTACCCCTACAAAAACACATCCTATCAGGGTGGTAAGATTGTACTAGAATGTAAAGATGTGTGGCCACTAGGATTTTACCTTGTGTTGGGCTATATTGGGCTGCTCTCTTGTATGTGCTTTGCACTTGCCTTCCTTGGAAGGAAACTTCCAGATACATTTAATGAAGCTAAGCTCATCACTTTTAGTATGCTCATATTTTTTGCTGTGTGGATCTCTTTTATACCAGCATACAACAGCTCACCAGGGAAATACACAGTGGCTGTTGAGATATTTGCCATTCTAGCTTCCACTTTCGGCCTTCTGTTTTGTATTTTTATACCTAAATGCTACGTAATTCTGTTAAGGCCTGACTTAAACACTAAGAAAGGAATAACTGGAAAAACGTCTAAATGAAATGTCATCAACATGACACTGACACCCTGTTCACTGACACCTCTGGTCAGCATTTCATTCCTGTTTATCATATTGTTTGGTTATAATTGCTGTATTTGTTGTAAATATATGAGCCACTACTTCCGTCTGTCACTTTAAATGGAACAAGTAACTCATTTTAGTTCATTTTCTGTATTTTATTGTCAGATGTGTAACTATAATTACTTGATGATGACATAAATAAAGCCATTTTACAGTTTATTTAAAAATGCTTTGGTGTAATTTTCACAAGCATTTGGTAAATTTTCAAAACTCTGAGAACTTATATCACAAAAGATAATCAAAAGTGCACTTTTTTTTTCAAACAGTTCAGCATATTTTCACTTGTCTTAGTACAAAAAAATATCCTTTTCACTACACATAGTAAGTGTTTCATCTATATAAATGTTTCACATATGGCATCAAATACAGCATTTTATATTACAGTATGCCATGTGACATGGTAAACAGATTACCATGGTAGAGACTGCCACATCACTGTAACTCTAAAGGCCAACAACAGTGTAGATTCAGTCAAATGGTACAGTGAGAACATTTACTGTATTGGCAGCAAACTCTGTTCTGGCACAAAACCTCATGGCCATGTCATACCTTCATCAGATCTTTCACAGTTTTTTTTTTTTTCAATTGCTAACATACTTTTGTCCAATCTGTAGTCACATTTTCAAAACTCTAAACACAATTAGCAGAACTTCTGTTGTGGCCATACCATTAACACAATTCATATCGTTTTCACACAAAATGCAGTAAATTAACAGGTTTCTAAAAATGCTTACATTTTCTTTTCATACAAGCTTACCGCATACCAAAATCATGGATCTTTCTGATCTTGTTTACAAATGCTTAAACACAGCAAGTCAAAAATGAAGACCCAATGTTCCAATTATTAAATATAGTATAAAACCTATACTTTTGCAACAACAGCAGCTCAAAAGTATTGAAAAATATATATCAAACAAATACTGAATTTTTAATTAGCAGATCACAGAAATAGCAGATACCAATCTCAGTTGGAGGCAGTTCTTTTCATTACATAGACATACAGTAAAATAGGACACTTTGAATCGGATTTGTTCAGTGTGAATGCAGAACAACACACAGAGAAAGCAGAGGAGCAGAGAAAAAAATGTCTGGGTGAGGGAGAGGAACAGATGAAGGAGCAGAAAAGTTGGATCAGGACAAGGGAGAAGAAGAGGTACATGGGAGGGGAGTAAGAATGTGTGCTGGATTGTGCATCTCTATGGTTTTCCCCCTTACACATGTGGAACCTATGAAAGCTTATTTCTGCCATGGAATAGAAAATAAAATAGTAATTTTTATCTCACTATTCTGACTTTTTTCTCTCAATTCCTAGAGTTTATATTTCACAATTCACAAAAACAATTTTACTACAATGATTCCACTACCACTGTTCCATATATGCAGAATATGTGGTCTGCACAGGGCACTAGCTACCAAGGGGACACCATCCCACCCTCTATGGGGGCACCATCAACACCACACTCCCAACCCCAGAAAGAAATTTAACCAAGGGGGACACTGAAGTTCTGCATAGGGGACTCATTTGACCAGTGGTTTCCCTGAGCAATTCTGTTACTTTCTTCTTCTTTTTTTTTTCTACTGTACATTCTATAAAGTAATGACTCATTCACTTTTAGATAGTATGTTGCCAGGAATGCACACATTCAACACTCAACCAAATGGCTTTCATGTAAGGAAACTGAATTTTAAAAACTATGTATTTCATATTTTCTGCAGGTAGAACTGAAACATGACAAGTAATGCAGTTTTCATAATGTCATCAACTGTTAGTATTTTGAAATTCATTGCACTATGATGGACTATATGTTCATGTTGGATAGATACAGTAATTGCAGCAGGTGCTGTTTTAACAGATTGACTCGATTTTGAACGGTTTGACAGAGTTTGACAGAATTTGTGTTTATTTAACAAAATATGGTTTTTGGCCGAAAATTAACTGTGATGTATGTGCGTTGATGTGTTAAGAGTTTAGAAAAATATTTTAAGTATTGGTAAACGCTTGTTAGCAATTGTAAAAAAAACTGTAGTAAAATACTGAATATATCCTATTACAAACATTATGGATTTTATGCCAATTATGTAATTTAGGTAATACATTTTTTTTTATTCACTTTGGTACTATTTTCACATCTAAGGTGTACATTTTCAAAACTCTTAATACAAAACTCCAAACTGATCACACTTGTAAAACAGCTAGTCATTCTTTCAAAACCTGATCTCATGCTTTCATTCTAGTTGTACATATTTTCATTCTACATAATCACTGTTTCAAAACACAAGGGCCCTCATTTATCAAACGATTGTATGCCGGAAAACTGTGCATACACTCATTTCCACACAAAATTTGGCATTTATCAATATGAGCGTGAGCGGTGGCTACGATCAAATCTCACGTCAGGCCTGCGTTCAGCACCGACAAAACGTTGCAAAACGTTTTTTAAATGTTTAAAAAACGGTGGTGCGCTGAAAACCCTGTTCTGATGACGCAAGAGTTGCAACTATGGCAACTGAGAAGGCCATTCTTTGTGTTCTTTTTGAAGAATTTTCTGAGCCTGATGAAATATGTGTTTAATACTGAAAAATACAATTGATGTTACAGTCACTGTCCTTGCCGTCCAGAATAAAAGAGAACACATTTGTAAACGACTTTACTTAGACCCGTTGTGCGAGCTGTCTCTTTAATCCCGCGTGGTTAATATACATGCTGCTGCTGATTGGGCTGACGTTTTTGACACACCCACCAAACGAGAAAACGTATCTCAAACCCGTTGCACACCATTTCCAGGAAACATATCGTTCAACCCAGAAACCGTAGCAAAACATTGCGCACCAGTTTGAGCTTGAACGTGCCCCAGGTCTCAGCTTGTGTACGCACGTTTTTGAGTCAGTGGGAACTTGCGTGCAGCATAGTAAATCTGGTGGAGAATTGTTATGTGAAAATTTAGTTTATTTTCCTGACCGACAATCACTCAAAAACCGATCATTAACCATTATACGACACGATTAAAATGTCAAAATTAAATTAGAATAGATGCTTGTCTTACAGTTTTTTTCAATTGCTAACAAGCATTTACCAATACATAAAGTACTTTTTCTAAACTCTTAACACAGCAACACACATACATCACAAAATTAGCCAAAACCATATTTTGTTAAATAAACCCAAACTCTACATTTCAAAATGCTAAAAACCTTTTTCAACATATACTAACTCTATCAAAACACAGCAAACCTCATTCAAAATCGAGTCGTTCTGTCAAAACACTAGCACTAGTTTTCTATCCAACATGAACATATAGTCAATCAAAGCAGTTGATGGCATTACAAAAACTGCATTACTTGTCATGTTTCCGTTCAACCTGCAGAAAATATGAAATCCATTATTTTTTTCTGCCACAGAATAAAAAAGTATAAAAGGTAATTGTGACTCACAATTAATTTTTTTTTTTTTTTTTTGCAATTGTAAGTTTATATCACACAATTCTGACTTTTTTCCTTCAGAATTGTGATATATAAACTATAGGAATTGAGAGAAAAAAGTCAGAATTGTGAGATAAAAAGACATAATTACCGTTTTTATTTTCTATTCGTGGCAGAAATAAGCTTTCATAGGTTCCACATGTGTAAGTGAAAAAAACAGAGTTGCACAGTCCAGCACACATTCTTCCTCATCTTCTTCTCCCTTGTCCTGATCCAACTTCTTCTTTCCTCCATCTATTCCTCTCCCTTACCCAGACATTTTTTTTCTTTTTTTCCATGTTGTTCTTCATCCACACTGAGCAAATCTGATTCAAAGAGTCCTATTTTACTGTATGTCCATGTAATGGAAAGAACTTCAACACCAGTCCTGACTATGCCTCCAACTGAGATTGGAATCTGCTATTTCTCAATATTTCAGTGATCTGCTAATTAAAAATGCTTATCAGTTGTTTCAGTATTGGTTTTATATATTTTTTCAATACTTTTTAGCTGCTGTTGTTGCAAAAGTATAGGTTTTATACTATACTTAACCCTTTGACACGTACGATCACACCGGTGTGATCAGTTTTGGCTGGTCCCTGGAGTGTACGATCACACCGGTGTGATTAGAACGTTCAGTGCATCACATGATCAACTGCCAAATTCAAATGTGCGTGCGCGCTTTGGCTGGCGCTAAACCAGAGACGGACGCGCGCAGCGCTTTTCATATATTACATATTATCAAAGTCCCTTTAAGACAAGTCATTTCACTTGGCGGCCATCTTTGAAACGCCTCTCGGGCATCCTGGGCATCATGCAATCTCTAACATCAAATTCTCCAAAACTGTTCGCCAACCTTACGAATAAATTTCATATTTGAAATCACCAATGAAATCTAACAACAACCGGCTCATAAATTTAGTTTCTAAACGCTCGAATCATGACAAAAAAAACTGTATTTTTCAGGCTGGATTAAGCTAATGCGCATGCGCAGACCTAAATGGTCTGCGCATGCGCATTAGCTGACTGTTTCTATAGAAACCGGTGATTCTAATGACCGCTGAAGTGACGCGATGACTTTACCAGTCGGCGATTGGCTCTTATTTAGAAGGTGGGACTTATTCCGCCATATTGCGCGTTACACTTTCTCCCATTCAAAACAATACGAGTGACACGTCTTGTGTTATTCTATAGTCTTTGATATTATGCAGTGTTTTCAACCAAACAATGTTTATTTTAGGTTTCAGACATTTAAATATACATGAGTAACGTTACTAACAAAACAATATATTTAGAGTTTGTAAAATACACAATGATGTCTATAGAAGCGGAAATAACAAACCTTTCCATTATAATTAGACGACACCTTTTATTCGTATCAGATACACATTGTGAAAGTAATTTTAAAGCTTACTTTATTCTTCCCCAGTTCACCGACTCACTTAGTTTCATGTATTTCGGGAGAAGTGGATAAATTCACGGGTTGTAAATCCAACAGATCCGATTCTCTGTGCGGCGCAAACTAACATGGTGGCGCCCATCGCGCAAATGGCTCAACTAAAATGATCGTTATAAAAGTGTTTAAACAGCAAAACACATCCACTTGCACATATTTGGCAATCGGAATATTAGATATTTCATGCTATAGTTAACAAATTTGTGAATATATTGAATAAAAAAGGAAAAATTAAATGAAAGCAGATCATCATTCATACAGTGCTGCGGTGTGTCACGTAACAAGCAATGACGCGTCACCATGGAAACCATAAAGTGATACGTTCTAAATAACGGTCGCCTTAAAAAAACTCACGCTGGGGGGTCAGCCAGAATATTTTAAACTTACGTGCGAAAGGGTTAATAATTGGAACTTTGGGTCTTCATTTCTGACTTGCTGTGTTTAAGCATTTGCAAATAAGATGAGAAAGATCCATGATTTTGGTATGGGGTAAGCTTAATTGACTGCATTTTGTGTGAAAACGACATGACTTGTGTTAATGGTATGGTCACAACAGATGGATGTTCTTCTAAATGTGTTTACAGTTTTGAAAATGTGACTACAGATTGGACAAATGTACACCTGAATGTACACATCATACATCTGCAATGCAGAGAACAGAAAATATAGCCTACAAGGAATAAAAAACTAGGACTAGGCCTACAAGAAATATCACTAAAATAATTAACAGATTAACAAAACAAAAGAGAAAAACTGCAGCAAGTAGGGGTACTACAGGCTACACTCATTTGATGGTTTGTATTCGTTTTCTTTATTTTATTAAAATATTTATCTTCATTTTATTAAATTCAATTGATAGCGCGGGCGCCTCACTCACACACGCAGACACAACATATCAGTTATAGCATTGCTAACTTTATCAGCAAACTAAAATGCAGACAAAGTTAACACTGCTCAGTTTAATGGTCTGAGTACATCCGAGTCCAAACACATTTTTGCGCATGTGAAGGATAATGTTTTACGTGGATATTGAAATGAGTGAAATAGAAAGCTTTAGTTTACATAATGAACAGTAGTTCAGCAAGCAATAAATGTTACATTGTGAATACGAAAACGTTTCGATTCTTTCCAAATGAGAGAGGTAGGCTATGTCAGCCCAATTCAGTTTTGCTTTAAATAAATTAATTTCTGCTTTATAATGAATGCCACTATAGCCTAATTTGTGTTTCAGTATATAGCTACTTATTTTTCATTCTTGTTCTGTTATGAATAAAATACATTAAAGGATTTTCTGTGGAGTGAGTTACTAAAATAATGTCTCGGTTACGTATGTAACCCTTGTTCCCTGAAGGAGGGAACGGAGACGTACGTCAGTAGTGGCCGACGAATTGGGATATCGCTTGAGAGCCCTATCAGCTTTGAGTAAACTACAAGAAGCCAATGGAATTGGCATGCGATATTTGCATAATGCACACCGCCCCCGCCAGGTAGTAGAAATAGGGAAGCAGATGCAATCGCACTCTGTTTTTTGCTGAGGAGACAACCTAGGTCTGCACTGCAGCGAGGGCATAGGAATTGTGGCGATGGGACGTACGTCTCCGTTCCCTCCTTCAGGGAACGAGGGTTACATATGCAACCGAGACGTTCCCTTTCAGTCAGTCACGTTCAATGTACGTCATTAGCGACTGACGAATTGGGATCCCAAATAAAACGCCACAGTTACAGACCCCTTCCAGCACCCAGCACAAGCTCTAGCCACCCGGCGAAGGGGGCAAGCTTACACTTATAGAGTCTACTGCTGTTCCGCAAGACCCACTACAGTAAGACTTAGACAACACTGGGGAAGCGAACCCATAGGGGATGCTGCGGAGGCCATAACCTACCCTGCAGGGGAGGAATTTACGTTGGAATACACATATGGACTGGCCGTGGGCAGTACGCATATGGAGTCCCTGGGATGGCTCCAGCTTAGAGATAGGGGGAGACTCATCTGACAGGTGACAGCAGAGCTGGCTCTGCTAAGGGAAGGACACGGGCTCACCGTGGGGAGTTTTACTGTGGACAATACACATATGGGACCACTCACGTGGAGGGGTCACAACATATGGCACCCAGCCAAACATCAATGTCGGTGATGGACGTTTGGCCTGGCATCAGATACTCCGCAATGTCCGAGCCGCAAGGGGAGGTGGAGGAACTCGACAGGGTTCACCAAGCGGGGAACTCTACTAGAGTAATGGAGTAATGGATGCACTTATCCGGCCCAGGGGGCAGGAATGGCATTGCAAGCCAACACTAGAACGGGTTCTTCGCGTTTACCGGCTACTGGAACGGAGTACACGGGAAGATACCGGTTCCACACAAAGGCTATAGAACCTAGGGAACGTGTTGGGTGTCACCCAGCCCGCAGCTCTACAGATATCTGTCAGCGAGACGCCGTGCGCCAGCGCCCAGGAAGAGGCCACTCCTCTGGTGGAGTGAGCTCTCAACCCGAGTGGGCAAGGCACGCCTTGGGACTGATAAGCCAAGGCAATGGAATCCACTATCCAGTGGGCCATCCTCTGCTTGGAGACAGCCTTTCCCTTCTGCTGGCCTCCGTAACAGACAAAGAGCTGATCTGAGGTCCTAAAGCTTCGCGTTCTGTCCACGTACAGGTGCAGAGCGCAGAGCAAAGCCAGGGCTGGGTCTGCCTCCTCCGAAAGCAGCACTTGCAGGTTCACTACCTGATCTCTGAAGGGAGTGGTAGGAACCTTGGTCACATATCCAGCCCGGGGTCTCAGGATAACTTGAGAGTCACCGGGCCCGAATTCCAGGCACGATTCGTCGACCAAAAATGCATGCAGGTCCCCTACCCTCTTCACCGAGGCCAATGCAACCAGGAGGACGGTCTTAAGGGACAGTACTTTTAACTCAGCTGACTGCAAAGGCTCGAAGGGATGACCCCGGAGAGATGCACGTACCAGCGAGAGATCCCAAGAGATCGTGCTTCCCCAAAGATTTGCATCGTGATGTGCGGCAATAGTGGCAACATACACCTTGAGGGCGGAGGGAGACAGCCTTCGCTCCAAGCCCTCTTGCAGGAAGGAGAGCACAGATCTGATTGAACATGATCGGGGGTCCTCTTGGTGAGAGGAACACCATTCGACGAACAGGTTCCACTTCAACGCATAGAGGTTCCTTGTGGAAGGAGCTCTAGCTGAAGTGATAGTGTCTACAGCCGACTGGGGGAGATCACTTAGAACCTCCGCGTCCCATCCAGGGACCACACATGGAGTTTCCACAGGTCGGGATGCGGGTGCCAGAGGGTGCCCCTTCTCTGAGTCAGAAAGTCCTTCCTCAGAGGAATGTCGCGAGGAGCGTCAGATGCAAAAACCAGGTCCGAGTGGGCCAATTCGGAGCCACTAGCAAGACCTGCTCCTCGTCCTCCCTGACTTTGCACAGGAGCTGTGCGAGAAGGCTCACTGGGGGAAACGCATACTTGCATAGGCCCTGGGGCCAGCTGTGTGTCAGAGCATCCGTGCTGAGTGTGCACTAGGTCAGGGAATAGAACAACTGGCAGTGGACAGTGTCCGGGGAGGCAAACAGATCTATCTGTGTGGCCCCGAAGCGCTGCCAAATCAGCTGGACCACCTAGGAATGGAGTCTCCATTCGCCCGGAAGTGGAGGCTGCTGTGAGAGCTTGTTGGCTGCATGGTTGAGCACGCCTGGAACATAAATGGCATGAAGCGACCTCAGATGCTTCTGACTCCATAGCAAGAGATGGCGGGCGAGTTGCGACATGCGACAGGAGCGTAGACCACCCTGATGGTTGATGTATGCAACAGCCGCAGTGCTATCCGAGCGGACCAGTACATGCTTGTCTGTCAACAGCTCCTTGAAGCGGCCCAGTGCAAGATGTACTGATGGGTACTCATAGCAATTGATATGCCAATGCAGTTGAGGCCCTGTCCACAGACCTAATACTGTATGCCCGTTGTACGTGGCTCCCCACCCCGTGGTAGAAGCATCTATGTAGACCACAGCATGTCTGGACACTTGTTCGAGGGGAACTCCTGCCCGCAGGAATGAAGGGTCCGACCACTGGGTGAGGGTGTGACGGCAGTTAGGTGTCACGGGGACACGGAACGTACCGTGCTGCCACGCCCATCTTGGGACCCGGCCGTGAAGCCAGTGTTGAAGCGGCCTCATATGAAGCAATCCGAGCAGCGTGACTGCAGCTGCGGATGCCATATGCCCCAGGAGCCTCTGAAAAAGTTTCAGTGGGGCCGCTGTCCTGCGCTTGAGTGTACTCAGGCAGTTCAACATTGACTGGACGCGCTCCTCGGTGAGGCGCGCTGTCTGGGCGACCGAGTCTAGTTCCATACGGAGATAAGAGATCCTCTGCCCAGGGGCGAGTTTGCTCTTGTCCCAGTTGACCCGAAGACCCAACCGGCTGAGGTGAGCTAACACCATGTCCCTGTGTTTGCACAACTGCTCCCGTGAGCTGGCCAGAATGAGCCAGTCGTCGAGGTAGTTGAGAATGCGAATGCCTTGTTCCTTGAGCGGAACAATGACCGCCTCCGCAACCTTTTGTAAAGACTCGGGGCGACAGGCCAGCTCGAAGGGAAAGACTTTGTACTGATATGCCCGACCCTCAAACGCAAACCGTAAAGTGGGTACCGCTGGACTCCGGAGAGCCAGAGGTGGGACAAGACGAAACACACATTCCCCCCGGCCCTCCTCCGGGGGTGGAAGAGATGCGGGCATCATCTCCTGTAGAGCTGAATCCCTCTCCTTCAGGTCGCCCATCTCAGGACTGCTTCCTCGTTCTCTTGCCACCTGGCTTGGCTGGGTTCTGAGCGGGCTGGGCGCCGCGTCTGCAACCGGCTCCCTGCTGTCTGGTGAGTGTAGGCTGCTGCTTGGCCGACTTAGCAGGGATGGAGGACGACGCAGGCAGGCGCTCTCGGCGACGAGCACACTGAGGCTGTGCAGCCGGCAGCGGGGTGGAGGCAGCAGCAGACCGCCGGGACAGGACATGTTTAATGGCCTCAGCCTGCTTCTGTGCGGCCGAGAACAAGAGTAGCCATCGCCTGACCAACAGAGCGTGCTGTCACTTTCGTCGCCTGGAGGGCGAGGTCAGTGGTGGTGCTCAGCTCCCCCAGCAGCTGTTGGTCAAGACCACCCTGGGGCATGTCCATGAGCGCTTTGGCCTGGTAGACCTGTAACAGGACCATGGCATGCAGGCTTTGCTTTTAAAGGTGCCCTAGAATTAAAAATTGAATTTATATTGGCATAGTTAAATAACAAGAGTTCAGTACATGGAAATGACATACAGTGAGTCTCAAACTCCATTGTTTCCTCCTTCTTATATAAATCTCATTTGTTTAAAAGACCTCTGAAGAACAGGCGAATCTCAACATAACACCGACTGTTACGTAACAATCGGGGTGTACGCCCCCAATATTTGCATATGCCAGCCCATGTTCCCAACATTATGAAAGGCATTAGACAAGGGCAGCCAGTATTAATGTCTGGATGTGCTCAGCTGAATCATCAGACTAGGTAACCAAGCAAGAACAATAGCGAAAAATGGCAGATGGAGTGATAAAAACTGACATGATCCATGATATCATGATATTTTTAGTGATATTTGTAAATTGTCTTTCTAAATGTTTTGTTAGCATGTTGCTAATGCACTGTTAAATGTGGTTAAAGTTACCATCGTTTCTTACTGTATTCACGGAGACAAGAGCCGTCGCTATTTTCATTTTTAAACACTTGCAGTCTGTATAATGCATAAACACAACATTCATTCTTTATAAATCTCTCCAACAGTGTAGCATTAGCCGTTAGCCACGGAGCATAGCCTCAAACTCATTCATAATCAAATGTAAACATCCAAATAAATACAATACTCACATAATCCGATGCATGCATGCAGTATGCATGACGAACACTTTGTAAAGATCCATTTTGAGGGTTATATTAGCTGTGTAAACTTTGTTTATGCACTGTTTAAGGCAAGCGCGAGATCCGTGGGCGGGAGCGTGAGCATTTAAAGGGGCCGCAGCGTAAATCGGCTCATATTTAATGATGCCCCAAAATAGGCAGTTAAAAAAATTAATTAAAACAAGTCTATGGGGTATTTTAAGCTGAAACTTCACAGACACATTCAAGGGAACACCTTAGACTTATATTAGATATTGTAAAAAAACGTTCGATGGCACCTTTAAGCTTTCTCCGTCAAGCCTGACGAGAATTTACAGGCCCGGTATGGGAGACGCGGTTCACCGGACACAGTTGCATTGCAACAGACCGCTCGACTGGGGGAATCCTAGCGTACCCCTTGGCCTCCCCACCATCCAGGGTGGTGAAGGCGGAGGAGGGGCCAGGCCTGGCACGAACGCTATACTGTGTTCTCCAAGACTTGGTCACCTCTTCCCTCCTCACCCACTTCTGGGAAGAATGGCACTGGGGCGGGGTGCTGAGGACCAGTGCAGGCCGCCCCGAGATACCAATCATCCAGCTGAGAGGGTTCAGGATGTGGTGCAGGATTCCAGGCGATCCCGACCTTCTCGGCGGCCTGGGAAAGCATAGCCGTCAACTCAGGATCGGCCTTGGGCAAAGCTACTGTCCCAGAGGGAGGCAACGAAGAAGAGTCTTCATCTCCAGAGGACTCTTGCTCACCTTCCGATGCCGCAATCGACATCTGGTTGTCCGCAGACACACTGAAGGACACGACTGGTCGCTCCGTAGAGGGACCAGTGCCATCCTTCGGCAACACCACAGGCTGCAGTGTTATAGAGGGGGCAGGGGCCCGCGGAGGGGCACTCGGCGGGGAAGCCCTGACCATAATCCTCAGATCACCCTGCCTACATGCCGATGCACAGTCACCCCGGACGGAGCCAGAGAAAACGGCCGCACGGGGCATAGGGGAGGGGACTCCTGCTCCCTGAGAACCAAGGAACGAGAGTCTGGATCTCAACATTGAGATAGTCATGTTCCAACAGTGGCATGTGATGCAGCAATTGTGACCGTCAGCGGGAACCAGGGAACGACCGCATCCAGTAACGCACAGACGAAATGACATCTTGAAAAAGACGCAGGGTTCGTCTGTGAAGCTCTTTTAGAAGGGGAAATTCAGCTCTGATCTCTGTGCCGAAGCACGCAGGGAACAGCCGCGATGTGATCAGGTACACCACTCTCTGATCACATACACAGAGGATCCGGCCCAAATCGTAAACTGTCAAATGCACGGGCAAAACAATACTGTAAGAACAGCAGTTGAGAGCTATAAACAGCTCAGGCTCCTTTGAAGCTTGCGACCTCGCTGCAACGTGCTGTCACACCAACACAAAGACCGCTGCTCTTCAAAGGCTTCCAGAGTTTTACTCTCAGTCTTCTTAGAAGCTCTAGGAACACAAGGTTGGCTCCTAAGTGAAAGACAGAGTGCAATTGCATCTGCTTCCCTATTTATACCCCCGCCAGGTGGTATAAATAGGGAAGCAGATGCAATCGCACTCTGGGCGAGGCTTCTAAAATTTGGGGCGAGATATTTAAATGACGACAGTTTTCAGCTGCCACATTTATCAACAACCATTCATTCGTGCAAAGGAATTCAAGTACAGGTCTCTGCAGGACATTAATGATTGATGGGCGAGGCTATAAACAGAGGGGCATTTTGATAGCGTTACCTGATTTGCCCACGTCAGAGTGTGGGTAGGGTTTAGGGTTGGGGTCGGGTGAAGGGGATCATTTTCACTGCATGATATATAAACACCCACCAGTTTGAAAACACCCACAAATACAGAAATGCCCACTTTTCTTCCACAGACACCTCATACTCACGGAATTGCCGCATACGAAAGTTTAATGAATCACATGTGAACGTTGTCGTAAGCTGATTTTTCAGTTTGAATGTACGCTGGTTTCTACATTCGTTTGATAAATGAGGGCCATTTTGTGTAGTGAAAAGGATACTTTGTGATTTTATGTATTGCACTAACACAATTGAAAATACGCCAAAATGTTTGAAAAAAAGTTGCCAGATTTTCTGGCAGAGCGCCAACATTTTTATTTATTTTGGAAACATTTTTATTTATTTTGGAAGACTAAAATATAGTTTTACTGAGCAAACACCTGTGGAAATCCAAAAGGACTGAAAAGTCTTGACATGCTTATAGACGGTGTGGAACCAGATTCTCCAACTAGGGCAAGAACTCCAGCAGATTTTGCACAGGAATCAGTGTCGTTAAATGTGAGATCTAGTCCATTGGCAAGCTGAAATGATACTTTGATTGCCATTGGCACAGAGCCACAAGAGTCATATATATGATACCCTAATGTGATGCCCGGTAAGAGATCAGAGCTGTTGTTAATCTCTTGGATGGCAAACTGCAAGGCACGAGCAAAGCGCAGCTCTCTGAAGTCCATGCTGTTGAAGTACACACAAAAAACTAATTAGGTAAAATAAACCATTATAAAAATAAGCACATGAACAGTTTGATTATATGATTCTCATCGAATGAATATCAGAATATAATATGAATATAAATTTAGCACAATAGCAACCTACTCAAGACTGCTCTGTTAAAAAAAAAAAAAAAAAAAAAAAAACGGAATAAAATTTTACATCAAACTCTAACCTGCCACTGCACTCTAGCATTTGTGGCCGTCTAGTAAAGGTGTGCTTCTCTGTCCTTAGATAGTAATGAATGGTGAAAGCCCCTCCAATAACAAAGTCCCCATTCTTGAAAAGAGCAGGGGGCTGAGGGTCACCTTGGAGAATGCAATTGCCTAAATTAACCCCATACACAGCAGGACAAAGTCTGATAATACACAGTATTGTCATTGTCAATAAAATATTAACATGCATTTCTTCTGCTTGGCAAGCAATCACTCCAAATGTGAGGTGGGAATTAAGCCTTGTTTTATATACCCACCAGCCACTACTGTTGTATGTTGTACATCTCTGTAATGAAAAATGTAAGAGGGTGTGGTTAATATTTCATATCAGTAAATCATAATGAGACAATGTGTCTCAAGTGAATAAAAGTTTCAAAACACCCACCCCCTGCCAACCTCTAGAGAAACGAGGTTAATGGAAAACATGTATGTTTGCATTTAATCGCCTTTACTACTTATTTTGTAAACAATTTGTCAACATCTTATGTGTCAGTGACACAACTGTAAAGCATTCTGCAAATAAATGCAGCCATAATTACTATAGCCATAGATATTTATAAAAAACAAAAAACAAAAAAAAAACAGCATTACTTTGTTCACACCAAACCAAATCAAAAGTTACCTTACAGATGACTATAATATTTAACCCGCCTAATTATTACGTTTGTAGACAGCACCATCAAATGTCCTGGTAGAAATGTCCCTGCGACCCTGTAGACTAGAGGACAAGTGGCTTGGAAAATGAATGGATTATTGCATTTTTTATGTCATGAAAATATAACAAAAGCATACTCATAACTAGGCTAAACCAAAGTTAAACGAAAGCAGATTGAGTAGTTGTCAAAATTAACTGTTTTAATTCAAAAGATTTGCACTCCAGGACCACGATGTGTCCATGATGTAATGCAGTGTTTGTCCAGATAACATATTCAGAAACTTAAAGGGAACCGCTGGTATTAAGACTTGTATGACTTAATATAACGTAAATGATGTCTCTTACTGAAATATGTAGTAGAAACCCCATGAAAGATTTACATTATTTAAAAAATCCATGACATATATGGACAATGGGCGGCACCATTTTGTTTAGGTGCACAGTGCATGCTATGTCGATGACGTCAAATGGTTGCACTCGGTGAGCTACTCACACTGCCCTGTTGTTATTTTTACCGCAACACAACTTGGAACATAATATACGATGCCACATTGCGCAGCTTTTGGTTGTAATTTCTAGTTGAAGGGCAACAAGAGAAGCAATGCAAGTCTTGGTTGACTACCTACTGTAGTTCTGGGTTTTGCTGTACACCTTGTCACATAGCAGTGTTTAGACATTGTTCTGTTCAGCCTCATGCAATATAAAGTCAATGGAGATGGTTGGATTGTAAACACTTGTAAACTATTCTTGTAAACACAATTTATTATGGTTTAGGTGAACAAAACAATTGAGAAAGAAAACCAGATGTGTAACAGTATTTTGGATCCGCTCCACGCATTCAGTCTTAAAGTGACAGCAGCCCCTGCTGCTGTCTGTGTCATGAATGTTAAGCAAACAACAAAAGACAAAGAGAAAAGTCATTTTTGTATTTTAACACAAATTAATCATGTTTTTTACATTAAATATTTTATACATTATTTTACATTTGATTATTGAATTTCTGTACCTTATGTTAGACTATATAAAGCACTTTTTATTTCATTTGTATCTTTGTTCTATTATATTTATCTATGCATGCAATTTGTTCATTATTTTCTATGCATATTCACTTACCTACAAAATCACCCCAATCAGCCTAGAATGATTAATTCTTTCCAAATAGAACTATTCAAGTCATATGTTTTTTTTGTTGTTTGTTTTGTTTTGTTTTTGTCTGGTTTTTTTTCACATCGCAATATATGTGACCTGATCCAGGAAAATGAGTCACAGTGACCCAATTTTCAAAACTGAGATTTTCAATGGAAAGATGAGACAATAAGCTTTAAAATGATATCCTAGTCAAAGTCATACCTTGAATGGTTTTAAAGATATACCCATTTGAATTATGGTTGTCTGCCCTCTTTTTCAAATTGAAAACCTGAGAAAATCGCTTTTAAAGTTTTTTGCCCGTTTTTTTGTTGATATCTTTCAAAATCCATTGCATTAAAAGGGATAAACTATTTATTTTACAGTTTAATTTGACCAAAGACATTTTTATACATATAAATGCTAAACCAGGCTGAAGCTCAAATTATTTGAAAGTATTTATTTGAATTAACCCTTTAAGACCTGAAGGCTTTTTTAGAGTTTTTTTTTTTTTTCCTGAGCGATACACACAAAAGTAAAGACTCATAACTCCAATACTGTAGCAAGAAGAGTCAAAAGGTAGGTATCATTTGATAGAAAACATTTAAAATTTTAAGAAAATATAAATTACATTACATTTGGACATTTTCTTGCTGAGAAACAGCTGATAAAATGCAAAAATATATATACTTTTTTAAAATAATTTTTCTTTTTTTTTATTTGACATGGAATAACTCAGGAACACAATAAGATCGCTAAAAAAATCTTTTTTGGTGATGCTTTCCTATATGTGAGCTGCATCTGGTTCAAATTTTGTGGTGATAGCATAAAGAATACTTTGAAAAATTGTTGTTCATTTTTTCCGCAACCAGGTGACGCCAACGGGCGGTAAACTCCGGTTTAGAGGTGCTTCTCAGCACTCGTTAGGAGTTTTTCAAAATGGTTAGATGCATTAAAGATGAGATTCTAAGCTTTAAAATGATATCTATTTTGTGTTATTCCACGTTGGAAAACGAACATGGATGGGTCCGGGAAGATTGGATACACACTGCATCCCGGAGAGATGAGAGACATGTTTTTAGCCAAGTACACAGTAAAATCGGCAGTGTTAATTAGGCAGTGTTACTCTACATTTACTCTTAAGGAGTTAACTTAACAAAAAATAGTGAAAGATACCCTCTAGTGTTGGTGAAAATTATCAGAGTTAATTCTGCCTCGTTAACTTGACTCTGTTAAGCTCCGCCCCTCAAGCTAACGTCAAGGATTTGAACAGAAGTTTCTCGTCGTCGTCGCAACCGCCATTTTCTTTCACCTCGCACCAAAAGGTAAGCTCTTTTAAGTAACGTATTAAAACATCACTTTTGAATAAATGTGCTAATATTATAGCATAGGTTGTAATTTGATTAACTTTGTGCAATTCGGTAGGGTCAAACTCCGAATAGAACTTGCAACTTCGCAGTATGGTGGAGAATTTTCTTTTCGTCACAGTGTAATGATGAATCTTAAATTATGTCAATGATCGTATTTAATTTGTATTTCTGTTGTAGTATCTTTGTTATATCCTGCTAATTTGTATATTGTTAGTTGTAAACGTCGAATTATCCAACGTCACAGTGGAGCATTAACAGTTAAGGTTAGCCGCTAAGTTTTTCATTAACATTAGGTAGTCGCAATTGCAATGTTCATATTCAAAGACTTAGTTAAAAGTGATGACTTGTGATGAAAAGTGATGAAACTATAGCAACTATTTCGGTATCTAACCTTTTTTCCACAGTCATGTGTGTAAAACTAGGTCACCGTTAGGCCTACAGAACATGCTGCTTAAGGTGAAACTTGGGGATGCTCAGAAATTTGTTAAAATAACCGAGCTGAACCTGAAGGAGTTTTTGTCTGCTGGTAAGAAAAAAATAATACTTTTTAACTTTCTAGTATTTTATTTTAGGTTTAAAAATCATATTTCAATTACTTGTTTGTTATTACAGTTGCATTTGTGACTGAAAATAGATGTGTGCGAACTGTAAAATTTATTTTGGAGCACCTGTACGAATAAAAAAAATCCCTGCGATCAGTTTTCTCGAATTTAATATCATAAAATGTCTTCAATACCTTAAATGGCATAACAAACGTCTTAATAGTCATTTTAAGGCGACTTATATTTGGGGAATGGAAAGATAAGCCATAAATTGCGTTACTGCCTAATGTGTATTAAACTTCTAAAGGCTATTTTGATTGCATTAAATCAATGTGAGCACTTAACGTTTAAAAGCCTGAACGCGGCGCTGTTGTTCGTTCGACATGCTGGCTCAGCATGCTCAGAATTAGTTATCAATCAATGACGCACATTTATGCCAAGCCATTGCTTATGAACTAATGCTGATCAATTATAACAATGTTAACGTCACAGTGTTTATATTGTAATATGTTGTATACGGTTGTAAGAATGCATATTTTATCGCCCTCTGAATTTGATTGAGCAACCTGCAGTAATAAAGCATATACATTTCAAAATAAGAGTCCCGGTGTATTTCGTGCTTTTTTATAAACAAAAGTTTGGCAGTTTGGCCAGTTTCCACGCGGTTATGTGGAACGATATGAGGGTGAGTAAACAATGACACCATTTTTATTTTTGTCTGAAGTAACCCTTTACGTTTCACCAAACTAAAACTGAAACAAAAATGAACAAAAACTAATAAAAATGACAAAAACAACAAAATTATTAAGACTTCTAACTAAAAATTAAAATGAAAGCTTCAAAGCAGAAATAGTTTTGCCCCTAAAGTTTCTAAATGCAACTGAGAAGCACAGGTGCTCCTTGGGGATAAGTGTCAAGCCCTGTATATACTGTCACATGCTGGTAACTTTGAACATCAGAGCAAATGCAAAAAGTAACTGATCAACATTTTAATATGTAATGCCTTTTCTCATTAATTTGCATATCTCTTTCCAGCTTTTTTAAAGTTCGGTGTCCCAACTGTACCCGAGAATGTGATGGTTGTTGATGAATCAGGGACGGAGGTGGATGATGATGTTTTTGAGGATGTAGTTAAAGATCCATCAGTAGGAGTTCTCACCATAAAACATGGTGCAGGTTTGTATTACATTACTTGCTAGAAATTTTCTTAGTGCTTATTTTTTAGGATTGTGAAGATTTTTTTTTTTTGTCCCCCCATTTATGGAACTAGACTTGGAACCTGCCTCTCCACATGCCTCTCCACCAGCCTCTCCTGTGCAGTTAAATCGGTCCCTGTCTTCATCTATTGGCTCCAATGATTCACAGGACACAGTGATTATAGAAGAAAGCTCTTCATGTAAAAGAATGAGGCTAGATCATGAAGCTAAAAAGGTGAGCATAAAAAAAAAACATAAAAAAATAAAAAGTTAATGCTTTGTTCTTAAAATGCCATATTCATGCTTTGTTTTGTTTTGTTTATTTATTTATTTTTTTATTATTATGAAGTTGGTAGAATCCATTCTTGTCCAGAAACCTGGTGGGGAGCATGTAATAAATGAATACAACCGAACTAAAACTTTGGGGGATGAAACGAGAAGGAAAATGGTGAACATCCTGGCAGCTGACATGACAGAAAAGAATGGGTAATCTGCATATCATTAACTGGTGTATATATGATCTCTCAGTGTAGTTCTATCACCTTTTGCTTTTTGAACCTGGGCTAAAGAGAATTGGATTTTTTTTTTTTTAATTACACAGTACATCACCACCACGGCAGGTTAAAGAAAAATACGCCAGAGGAATTGTGGCTTTGTTCCCTTACCTCAGTGACCCCTTCTCCAAAAATGGATATGTAAGTATCACACTGTTTTTGAATTTAATTTCTGTGTTGACATGTCTTAAATGCTGATCACACACCCATAATACAGGTGGTGAATTTTGCTATTTATTTAACTTTTTTTTTCTTTTTTTTTTCCCTCTCTGTATTTTTGTCTTTCTAAGGAGCATTACTATGATAGTGAGAGTGGCACTGGGTACTTGGCGTGGCGAATCAAGACTATACAGAGAGGCTTGGCTAAAGAACGACGAGCATCATTTGAAGGTACAGAATGAAATCGCCTGCTTTATTCGTTATTTTTCATAGCTCATTGTGCCATATTTCACAGCAGTTTTGTTGCTACTGAGTTGCTTTTAAGTTATAGCTCACCCAAAAATGAAAATTTGATGTTTATTTGCTTAGTCCCAGGGCATCCAAGATGTAGGTGTCTTTTTCTTCATTAGAACACAAATGATGATTTTTAACTCCAACCGCTGCCGCCTGTCAGTCAAATAATGCATTGAAACGGTAACACAATCTATAAGAGTAAAAAAAAAACATGCACAGACCAATCCAAATGAAACCCTGCGGCTCGTGACGACACATTGATGTCCTAACACACGAAACGATCGGTTTGTGTGAGAAACCAAACAGTATTTATATAATTTTTTACCTCTAAAACACCACTATGTCCAACTGCGTTCAGCACTCGGTTAGTGAGGTCAAAAAAATGCGCTCCGATGACGGAAGTGATGTCTCGTGCTTTGCTTCAGTGAGTGCGAGATGTCACTTCCGTTGTCAGAGCGCGTTTAGACCTCACTAACCGGATGTGGAGGGCAGTTGAACATAGTGGTGTATTAGAGGTAAAGAATGATATAAATACTGTGCGGTTTCTTGCACAAACCGATCGTTTCGTGTCTTAGGACATCAATGTGTCGTCACGAGCCACAGGGTTTAATTTGGATTTGTCTATACATGTTTTTTGACTCTTATAGATTGTGTTCCCATTGACACACAATATACGACTGACAGACCGGTTGGAGTTAAAAATCATGTTCTGTGTTCTACTGAAGAAACAGTCACCTATATCTTGGATGCCCTGGGAGTAAGCAGATTAACATCAAATTTTCATTTTTGGTGAACTATCCCTTTAACTGTGGCATTTTTATTTATAAAAAAAGATGAGCTTCCCCTTTTTTTTTTTTTTCTTTAAGTATTAACCGCATATGGCATTCTCTAAGCAGTTTTGAAGCTACTAAGATGCTTTATTCATCAGGACAAGGATCACCTTCTGAGGGGATGTCTGGTGGACCAACTGTAAGACGGGAGTCAGAGTTTACTCCAGAGATTGTCTTGAGTGAGGATGAATGCAAGGAAGCAGTTGCGTTTATGAAACATTCTGCTGATGAGGACACAGTCAAGAAGAAGATGAAATTGACATTTGACTATCGCCGCAAATTGGTTCTGGACCCTATGCAGTCAAGCGATATATTGACAGTCTTTCCACGTTTCAAAGACGTTAAAGGCTTGGTAAAGTGTTTATGATCATTTTTAAGGATTTAAATAATGCATTATTGTTGTCTAAAATAAGTTTGTTCAGTGCTTGCAGGGGTTTATATTTAATAATGATTCCTTTTCTTAGATTGAGCAAGACTTTGTTCTGATGTTTGGAGAAGAAGTGTCAGGCAAGCTACTGGAGAAGTGGACAACTGCATTCAAGAAAAAAGTGATTCAGCAGTCCAGAAAGCTTCCAACCACCAGTGATGTAGAAGAACTCCTGCTAGCAGCTCAATTTCCTGATGACTCAGAAGAGGGTGTCAATTTTGGTAAGATGTTTCAGATTAATTTAATATTACTAATTTTAATAATGTTTATGTAAGTTATATAATGTTAATGTTTTTTATGGAACATAAGGGGGAAATATTTAGTTCCCATTCATTTTTTTCATATTTATTTAGTTTCAGTTTTCATTATTGACGTTTTACTAACATATACTGTCTAAACAGTTTGGGACTCTGACCTCTCTTCTATACTACTGCTGTTGCATCTGATCCCACCTTCTGCCCAAGGCCGAAAGAGACCAGGAAAGGTGTCTGCCTCTCAAGCAGAGAAACATCTTGTTGTCTTTAAGAAGGTTTGTTTTAGTTTTTTTTTGTTGTAATTTTCTATTGTTTAACATATCAGTGATGGTTTTGTACAATTTGCTTTGTCTTCTCAGAGTGGAACAAACATTGAGGAGCATCTTCGAAACATCACTGCTAGTGCTCAGCCTTATCTCCTGGCCGTGGGACCTCAGAAGAATGCAGTTCACCAGTTCTTCATCGTTCTCGATCAGCATGCCATTCCATGCAAGTCGACCTCTTCTCTTGGTGCCTTTGACGAACTGTTTAAGGCACACTTTGTGTTTGGCACATCTTACAATACTATGCTACACAACATGTACACTTTCATTCAGACCACTGTGTACAACATAGATGTTGGCAAAGTGAAAGAGAGTCCTCGTGTTGCTGAGGTCAGAGCAAGGCTGCTTAGCTAGGTCCCTTAAGATTTTCTGTCCTAATGAAGTGTTATGTTTGTCAGGCTGAGTTAAATGGTTCAAAAATACTTCTTAGGCACTTCAGATTAGTTCATGGTTTAGTTCCTGGAAAGAATCTTCACCTTAAGTGTATAGAGTCAGGTTGTGGTTCTGTGTTTGGTACTTTTTCAGGTTTTCGGAAACATGTGCACACAAAACATGCTGAGCAAAATGTCAGTGAGCAGAATTTTGACACCACTGATAGCCAGGAGACTGCCAAGGCAGATGAACAAAGTAATGCTGAAATACTTGATCAGATTGGCAGTGCCGAAGAGGTGGCCACTACATCTGAACTATTAAAGTCAAATAAGTGCACTTTCGATATGTGTGCATCTGCTGTTGCACAACTAAAAGTTGCTGGTTTAAGTCAGTCTGCTATAAGTGGTTTTGTTTCATCTATGGAAGAAATGGTTTTTGAGATTCATAGTCAGGCCCAGGATGCAGCTTTGCTCTGTTTGTCTTCACAGGACACTGCTACTAAAAGAAAGATAGAAAATTCATTTCAAAACTTGGAAAATCCATTTACTATGTTAAATTCTGAAGCCAAACGAAAGAGACTCTTTACGGAAAAATGGGGAATTGTTGAACCGAGCGAAATAGTGCTTGGCACAAGATTTGACAGCAGGAGAAATAAAACCACAGGTTTGTTCGATCAAGTTGTTGTAACTGATAAATTTGCTTATATTCCCATTTTAGAAACATTAAAGGCAATTTTACAAAATCCGCTACTTATTGATTTGTTTAAACCCAGGCATGTTCCAAAGGAAGACATTTATGTTGACTTAAGTGATGCGGCTTATTTTAAAAGTAATCCCCTATTTTATACAGAAAATGATGCCTTACAAATTCAGTTATTTTATGACGATTTTGAGACCGCTAATCCTTTGGGATCTAAAAAAGGTATACACAAATTAGGTGCAATCTATTTCACATTAAGGAATTTCCCCCCAGTTTTTAACTCCTCATTGGTGAATATTCATCTGTGTGCCCTCTTTCATGCACAGGATATTAGGCGCTATGGTTTTAATTCTATACTTGAGCCTCTAGTAAATGATTTGAAAGTGCTTGAGATTAAAGGGGTTAAGAATCCAGTGTCTGGAAATTGTATTAGGGGTACAATTATTCAAGTCACTGGGGATAATCTTGGCTTGCATAGCTTGTTTGGGTTTCTTGAGTCATTTGGGGCTCGATATAGCTGTCGTTTCTGTCTTCTTGAGAAACATCACTTTCAGTCGGTGTTCTGTGAAGACAACCCTGAGGTTGTACTAAGAACAGCTGAGATGCATGCTCTGCACTGTGAAACTTTAAAAACTGATTGTACACTACCTCATGTTTATGGTGTCAAACGTACTTGTTTGTTGAATTCACTCAAGTATTTCAACACAGCCAATAATTTTGCTGTGGATATAATGCACGACATTCTAGAAGGAGTTGCTCAGCTAGAGGTAAAACTTGTTCTGCAGTACATTCAGCATAATTTTCTGAGCACTGATGATCTTGCTGGTAGGGTACATGCTTTTGATTATGGTTACAATCAGCAGAGGAACCGTCCTCCAATGGTCAAATTGTTTGATGGAAGCAACGATTTGGGTTTAAATGCCATCCAATCTTGGTGCTTGTTGCGTAACATGCCCCTATTATTTGGTGATTTAGTGCAAAGAGATGATAAACACTGGCATCTTTTGATTTTACTTTTGCAAATTGTGAACATCGTATTTTCACCAGTCTTAACAGAAGGCATGACCATTTATCTTAAACATTTAATAATTGAACATCACCAGCTATTCAAAAAATTATTTCCTGAAAGAAGTCTTTTGCCAAAGCATCATATAATGATCCATTACCCACAGTGTATAAGAAAAATTGGACCAATTCTGCACATGTGGTGTATGCGTTATGAAGCTAAGCATAAATTTTTTAAAACACAATTAAAAAGTTTCAAAAACATCACCAAAACGCTAGCCAAAAAGCACCAATTTTGTACTGCGATGCACTGGGAGTCTTTTAGCCAGTACAGATTGTCTCTTGGCCCAGGGAAGATGGTAGAACTCAATGAACTAAAAGGTGGCCAAGAAATTGCTTCCAAACTAGGAGTGGTAATGTCAGATGTTGTCCATTCTGTAAAGTGGATCAAACACCATGGCACAGAATATCGCCCTGACTTTATTATTTGTACAGAAGTAGCATGTGAGATGCCAGTGTTTTGTAAGATCAAGACTATTGCTGTGAAAGATGAAAATGTGCTGTTGTGTGGAACACTGATGGAAACTGTATGTTTTGATGACCATTACTATGCTTTTACAGTCAGACTGCATCCAGACAGAGTTTTTAAGGTAGTGAATGTTAATGAGCTGTGTTATTTCAAACCATTTGATCTTCAGATGAAATATGGTACAACAGATTCTGCACTGCATGTAGTGCCATATTGCCATTTAATGCAGACGTAATGTTTTGTGTATTTGAATTTCCTGAGCCTGACTCTTGTTTTAATAAATGTTTTAAATGTGACATTGTTGAAGTTGTTTTCTTTGTTTTGAAAACATGTTCTAAGAATTCATTTGACATTGTAGAAGAGTAATTGTTTTACTGTACTTGGACACAAAGAGAAATCCTGACACTTATTAACCTGTTGCAACACCAAATGGGTTTTAAGAATTTTACTCTGAGAGAATTTTTCAATATTAAAGTTGTAAGTAAAGTCTGTTAGTGAAATTTTAACACCTAATAAGAGTTAATTTCCCCTTAGTGTTAAACTGAGGTAACACCGTTCAGTGTTGACCAGTGTTAAATTTTTACTCAAAATAGAGTTAATTTTACTCTGAAAATTTAACACTATAACAAGTGTAATTTAAATATTTACACCTAATAAGAGTTAATTTCCCCTTAGTGTTAAATCATAGTAACACCAAAAAGAGTTAATTTCCCCTTAGTGTTAAACTGAGGTAACACCGTTCAGTGTTGACCAGTGTTAAATTTTTACTCAAAATAGAGTTAATTTTACTCTGAAAATTTAACACTATGACAAGAGTAAATTAATCACCAATTCTGAGTGGGACCAAATACACTCGGACCCAGTGTTAAATTTGACTCTTAAAGAGTTAATTTAACACTGCAAAATTTACTGTGTATGTTAAATCATTCCGTGAGTAATATCTTGTGATCAACGCAATATATTATATTGATTTTGGATTCATTTTAATCTTGAGAGTCTGCTTTAAATATTGATGTGCCATTTTTATGATCTGTGCATTTTTCATGAAGTTATGAGCACGTGAAATACATACTTGTATTCAGTTAGCTGCTGTGCTATTTTTGTTGTAAATGCATATTACTCAGACTCATTAGAGGGTGAAAACAACGCAACAGAAGCATGTTGGAGACTTGATATGAAAGCTTAAAGTCTCTGGTTTTGTATGCAAAAAGAATTTTTGTTCTACCTATATGGATTCAATTTTTATTGGCTTTTAAAGAGAGACACGCAAATGGGAGTTTTATTTTATAAGGCGCGCTAGTCTGACAGGAGGATGGCTGGACCGATCGCGTGCCTGTCAGTCGAAACGGGGCTTCCCATTGTTAAAAAATCAGCGTTTAGGTCAGTGTGTTTACATTTCTAAGCTTTTTGATTGGTTCTATACAACCTGTAACACCATATTTGTAGAGCAGAGATAATGCCTTTTTAGGGGATACCGGGAAATGCTCATAAGTGACGAGAGGAGTTGAGAAGTTCGTTTCCAGCGAATTTAGTAAAACCATGTCAAATTGAATTGCCATTTAAATACCTTTACTCAATTATCTGGACTACGAAACTTTGGGAGATTATTTTTGAAAGTCTGTTCTTTGAAATTAGCTTAAAAAAAAATCGATTTTTTCATTGTTTTTCCAAATTATTGGCCCATATCTTAAAATAGAACGTTGCGACTTCCGACTCATTTCGCCAGAGCGGGTCACATATATCGCAGAAAAAAAAAAATATAGCAATGTCAGTTTTTTCCAATATCGTGCAGCCCTAGTCACCATGGCACAATGAAAGCTATGCACCCTCCAAATGCAATATTTGTTTCTTGGGCAATGAAGGATACAACCTCTTCCAGGCAGATCTGTAACATCTTTAGTTCTATTTCACTGTTACCAAAGAGTATAGAACCCAAGAGGCAAAACTCTTATCCTTTTTCGGCAACAGCCACAAGATGGCGCTCCGGTAGCACGGCCGCCATTATGGGGTGAAAATGCCAACTGGACCATAGAATCCTTCACATCTTACGCACCCAAAATTGGCGAATTTCACAACCAAATCAGAAGCGCAATAGAACATTTTTCAAATTAAGACATAAGTAAATTTTATGGCACCTACAGTAAATGTTGTATCGTCTATATGTTTTATTTTACCAGTTGTAGAATCCAACCATTCATCCATCTGAGGTAACGTAGTTAGCCTATTGAGTATTTCCATTTTATGCAACTTTATTAATTTATAAATGTGTAATTAATACATTTATCATCATGTTTGCAGCGAGCAATATCAGACCTAATGGAATAATAATAGTATTACTCTACTATCTGAATTGAAATATATATATTGTACATTTTAATGGATCATGCTAACAAACATTATGATCTTATAATACATGATGCATTGCTGTGTCCGTTATTGCATAATTCCCTTTTTTGGACACTTTTGCTTTAACATACAACACTGCAAAACTGTCATTTTCTGTTATATATTTATTGTCCAACTTTGCCAATTTTTCTGATGCATGTCCTTAATTTAATTTCATATGTTGGTATTAATTCAGTGTTTATAATGCTAATACCTGAACTTCAAAAAAATAATAATTTTAACCCAAAACTTTAAATTTTAACCCAAACTGACTGGGTTTCTAGAGAGCAAAGGTTATGAAAAAAGGTTGAAAAAAAGTGGAAGACTTAAAGTATGTAAAATAATCTGTTAAAGTCCACGTGAACTGGAAGTTGCAAACGACTTTTCTCCAGTGTTGTGACGTATTTCAAAGTGAAACGGAATATTGAATAGAGGGCAGAGTTTAACTTTAGCGCTCCTCCTCTCCATCTCTCGCTCATAGCAGACTAACGGTTGCAGGGGAGTGGTTTACGGGTTTTCAACCCAAGCCATCAAACTGACGTTATCAGAGAAGGAACGTCATTCCAGACCGGAAGTAACTTTTCAGATTTTGATTAAAGATTACCGCGACAAACAATTTATTTCTGTTTTAACTTGCACAGATTAACTGTTTACAACAAGACTAGTAATATGCACTTACAAAGTAAATAGGGTCGATTTTGATTTCATGCCAACTTTAAAAGGATTTGATGACCACTAGCAATAGTATTTTATGTTCCCTTTCAGTCGGTCACGTTCGGCGTACGTCAGTAGTGACCGACGAATCGGGATATCGCTTAGAGAGCCCTATCATCTTCGTGTAAACTAAAACAAGCCAATGGAATTGGCCTGCGATATTTGCATAATGCGCACCGCCCCCGACAGGTGTATATAAATAGGAAGCGGATGCAATCGCACTCTGTCTTTCGCTTCGGAGCCATTCACTGGTGTCCTGTTCAGAAGACTCCTTTCTTCGTTTGCTTTATTCTAAAACATTGCCTCAGAAGAGGATTTACAGCGAGCTATCGGTGCTGGTGAAGAGGGCACGTTCAGCGAGGTCGCGAGTGTCCAAGGAGCTGAGCTATAAGCTCTAAAACTGCTGTTTTCACAGCAACACAAAGTGTGTGTGTGTAGCGATTTGGGCCGGTTCCTCGGTGTGTCAGGGAGTGGTGTACCTGGCACATCGCGTCGCTCCCTGGGTGCTTCAGCATGAGTGAGTTGACTTCCCCTTCTAAAAGAGCTTTGCAGACGAACCCTGACAGTATGTCATTTCGTCTGTGCGTTACTGGGTGCGGTCGTTCCCTGGTCCCTGCTGATGGGCACAATCGCTGCATCTCGTGTTTGGGCATTCAGCACGCTGAAGCAGCTTTTGTGGATGGTTCATGTTCCCATTGCGGGACGGTAGCGTTGCCCGAGTCGGATCCCGAACTCACGGCTGTGCTCTCCCGGGCCGCCTTGTGCGTCGGGCTTGAGTGGAAACCTCCACCCTGTCCCGGCCCATCTCGGCTGGATGATTGGTACTTGGGGGGGGGTCGCGCTGGTCAGCCCCAGCGTCCCGCCCCAATGCCTTTCTTACCGGAGGTGCATGACGAGGTGACCAGGTCTTGGCAGACACCGTATAGTGCCCGTACCAGGCCTGGCCCCGCGTCCGCCTTCACCTCCCTGCACGGCGGGGTAGCCAGGGGGTACGCGAGGATCCCACCAGTCGAGCGGTCCGTTGCGATGCAGTTGTGTCCAATGGCCACTGGCTGGCGTGGTGAGCCGCGTCTCCCGTCCCGGGCCTGTAAATTCTCAGCCGGTCTGACTGAGAAAGCTTACAGTTCCTGTGGGCAGGCTGCCTCCGCCCTGCACGCGATGGCCCTCTTGCAGGTTTACCAAGCAAAGGCGCTGTCGGAGATGCCCCAGGAAGGTCCTGACCAACAGCTGCTGGGGGAGCTGCGCGCTGCCACCGACCTTGCCCTCCGGGCAACGAAGGTAACAGCACGTGCTGTTGGTCACGTGATGTCTACCCCGTAGTCCAGCAACGCCACCTCTGGCTGACCCTGGCGGACATGCGGGATACCGACAAGCAGCGGTTCCTAAATTCCCCCGTGTCCCCGGTCGGCCTATTCGGCGACGCGGTGGAGAGCTTCGCCCAACAGTTCTCCGCTGCACAGAAGCAGGCTGAGGCTATCAGTCACGTCATGCCACGGCGGTCCGCTGCTGCCTCCACCCAGCCGCCCGTGGCTCAGCCTCAGCCCGCTCGTCGCCGAGGGCGCCCGCCTGCATCGTCCTCCGCCCCTGCTAAAACGGCAAAGCAGCAGCCTACACCAGCCAGGCAGCAGGGTGCCGGTCGCGGGCGTGGTGCCCAGCCCGTCTCAGCTAAGCCGGGTGGCAAGCGTAAACAGAAGTCACGGCCCTGAGACGGGCAACCTGGAGGGGAAGGATCTTGCTCTTCGGGAGAGTTTTCCACCATCTCTCCCACCCCCGGAGGAGGGCCGGGGGGAATTTGTGTTGTCTGTCAATCAACCGCCGCTGGCTCTCCGGAGTCCAGCGGTACCCACTTTTGCACAAAAAGAGCAGTTTCCTCAAACTCCAGGTCACAACAAGGTGTGTCTGCCAGTGTGCCAGGCCCCGCCTCGCCGCTGGCAGCGCCCTCCCCATTCGCCAGCAGGCGGCAGTGTGATGGCGCAGACCGCGTTCCGTGCGCCGTCTCCCATGCACACTGCTGCCTCGCAGAGTCCGACCCCACTCCGGGCCGCTCCCAAGCCGTCCGAGTCGGGTCCCTCTCTGCCTTGCTGCCCCACCCCCGGTGCGTCTGTGGTGCCTTTGGTCCCGCTGGTTCGGAGTCTGGAGGCGTGGAGCACGCTTCCCAGCCCGTCCCGCTGGCTCATTCGCACTATCAGACTCGGCTACGCGATTCAGTTCGCCCGGCGTCCCCCGGTTTTCAGGGGTGTCCACTTCACTCAGGTGTCGTTGGACAGCGCACCTGTTCTCCGGGCGGAGATTGCTGTCCTCCTGGCGAAGTATGCAATCGAGCCGGTCCCTCCAGCCGATATGAAGTCGGGGTTCTACAGCCCCTACTTCATTGTACCGAAAAAGGGCGGTGGGCTACGGCCAATCCTGGATCCCCACGTCTTTACGAAGGTTGCGGAGGCGGCCATTGTTCCCCTCAAGGAACAGGGCGTTCGTATTCTCAACTATCTCGACGACTGGCTGATCCTGGCCAGCTCGCGAGAGCAGTTGTGCGAACACAGGGACATGGTTTTAGCTCACCTCAGCCGGTTGGGTCTTCGGGTCAACTGGGACAAGAGCAAACTCGCCCCCGGGCAGAGGATCTCTTATCTCGGTCTCGAGCTAGACTCGGTTGCACGGACTGCGCGTCTCACCGAGGCGCGCGTCCAGTCGGTGTTGAACTGCCTGAGTTCGCTCAAGCGCAGGACAGCGGCTCCACTGAAAGATTTTCAGAGGCTCCTGGGGCATATGGCATCTGCAGCCGCGGTCACGCCGCTCGGATTGCTTCATATGAGACCGCTTCAACACTGGCTCCGCGGCCGGGTCCCGAGATGGGCGTGGCAGTGCGGCACGCTCCGTGTCCCCGTGACACCGAGCTGCCGTCACACCCTTGTCCGGTGGTCAGACCCTTCGTTCCTGCGGGCCGGAGTTCACCTCGAACAAGTGTCCAGGCATGCTGTGGTCTCCACAGATGCCTCTGCCACGGGATGGGGGGCCACGTACAACGGGCATGCAGTGGCAGGTCTTTGGACGGGGCCTCAGCTGCATTGGCATATCAATTGCCTCGAGTTGCTAGCGGTACGTCTTGCTCTGGCCCGCTTCAAGAAGCTGTTGTCAGGCAAGCACGTTCTAGTCCGCTCAGACAGCACTGCGGCCGTTGCGTACATCAACCATCAAGGTGGTCTACGCTCCCGTCGCATGTCGCAACTCGCCCGCCATCTCTTGTTGTGGAGTCAGAAGCATCTGAGGTCCCTTCGGGCCACTCATGTCCCAGGTGTGCTTAACCGTGCGGCCGACGAGCTGTCACGGCAGCCTCCACTTGCGGGCGAGTGGCGGCTCCACCCCCAGGCGGTTCAGCTGATTTGGCAGCGTTTCGGCGAGGCCCAGGTAGACCTGTTTGCCTCCCCGGAGACTGCCCACTGCCAGTGGTTCTATTCCCTGACCGGCGGCACGCTCGGCACGGATGCCCTGGCACACAGCTGGCCCCCGGGTCTACGCAAATATGCGTTTCCCCCAGTGAGCCTTCTCGCACAACTCCTGTGCAAGGTCAGGGAGGATGGGGAGCAGGTTCTGTTAGTGGCTCCGTACTGGCCCACTCGGACCTGGTTCTCAGACCTCATTCTCCTCGCGACAGCTCCTCCCTGGCCGATTCCTCTGAGGAAGGACCTCCTGACTCAGAGACGGGGCACCCTGTGGCACCCGCGTCCCGATCTGTGGAACCTCCACGTGTGGTCCCTGGACGGGATGCGGAGGTTCTGAGTGATCTCCCGCAAGCGGTCGTAGACACCATCACTTCCGCTAGAGCTCCTTCCACTAGGAGTCTCTATGCGCTGAAGTGGAACCTGTTCGTCGAATGGTGCACCTCTCGCCGAGAGGACCCCCGATCATGTTCGGTCGGATCCGTGCTTTCCTTCCTGCAAGATGGGTTGGAGCGAAGGCTGTCTCCCTCCAACCTCAAGGTGTATGTTGCCGCTATTGCCGCACATCACCACGCAGTTGAGTGTAAGTCCCTGGGGAAACACGATCTGATCGTCAGATTCCTGAGGGGGGCCAAGAGACTGAATCCTCCTCGCCCTTCCTCCGTACCCTCTTGGGATCTGACCCTGGTTCTCACAGCTCTCTGGGGTCATCCCTTTGAGCCTTTGCAATCAGTCGACCTGAAACTAATGTCTCTTAAGACGGTTCTTCTGGTTGCATTGGCTTCCCTGAAGAGGGTAGGGGATCTGCATGCATTTTCGGTCGACGAAACGTGCCTAGAATTCGGGCCCGGTGATTCTCACGTCATCCTGAGACCCCGGCCTGGATACGTGCCCAAGGTTCCTACCACTCCCTTCAGAGATCAGGTAGTGAACCTGCAAGCGCTGCCCTCGGAGGAGGCAGACCCAGCCCCAGCTTTGCTCTGTCCCGTCTGCGCTCTGCGCGTTTACGTGGATAGAACGCGAAGCTTCAGGACCTCAGATCAGCTCTTCATCTGTTACGGAGGCCAGCAGAAGGGAAAGGCTGTCTCCAAGCAGAGGATGGCCCACTGGATAGTGGATGCCATCGCCTTGGCGTACGAATCCCAGGGCGTGCCTTGCCCGCTCGGGTTGAGAGCCCACTCCACCAGAGGGGTGGCCTCTTCCTGGGCGCTGGCTCATGGCGCCTCGCTGACAGATATCTGTAGAGCTGCGGGCTGGGCGACACCTAACACGTTCGCTAGGTTTTATAGCCTACGTGTAGAGCCGGTATCCTCACGTGTACTCGCATCCACTAGTCGGTAGACGTGTTGTACCCACTCTAAGTGTCGGCTTGCAATGCCATTCCCGCCACTGGCCGGATACGTGCATACTTTCACTCCAGTCGTGTTCCCCGCCTGGCAAACCCTGTCGAGTTCCTCCGCCTCCCCCTTCGGCTCGGACATTGCGGAGTGTCTGATGCCAGGCCTACATCCGTCGCTGACGCTGTCTGTTGGCTGGGGCCCATATGTCGTGACCCCTCTACGTGAGCGGTCCCATATGTGTAATTTTCCACGGTTTAAAACTCCCTACGGGCCGAGTCCGTGTCTTTCCCTTAGCTGCTTTAGTCGGAACGGCCTATTTTGCACTCCGTGTACGGCCGTTCGTGGACACTCCGCACCGCCCCCTAGCGTTGGCGCCCCGTACAGGAACGTCCTATCTGTCCACTTTCGGCCTACTTTGCACTCCGTGTACGGCCGTTCGAGGACACTCGGCGTCGCCCCCTAGCGGCGCCCGACCCCCGTACAGGAACGTCCTATCTGTCCACTTTCGGCCTACTTTGCACTCCGTGTACGGCCGTTCGAGGACACTCGGCGTCGCCCCCTAGCGGCGCCCGACCCCCGTACATGAACGTACTATCCGTCCCCTTTCGGCCTGTTCCGCAGCCTCCCACCTGCGACTTATCCGACGCGCCCCCTGTAGTAAGTCCGCGGACGGACCCGCGGAAGACCAGCCGAACGGCCGCGCCGGGCGAAGCGTCGCGCGCCGCGCCGCCCGGCGCGTAATCGGGGGCGCGTCCACCCCGACTGACTACGGGGGCCCTGTGGAATAAGTTACAGGTGGGAGGGTGACCAGCGGTTGTCCGCGTACGGCTTTTCCGTCCCCTTTCGGCCTGTTCCGCGGCCTCCCACCTGCGACTTATCCGACGCGCCCCCTGTAGTAAGTCCGCGGACGGACCCACGGAAGACCAGCCGAACGGCCGCGCCGGGCGAAGCGTCGCGCCCGCGCCGCCCGGGCGCGTAATCGGGGCGCGTCCACCGACTGACTACGGGGGCCCTGTGGAATAAGTTACAGTGGGAGGGTGACCAGCGGTTGTCCGCGTACGGCTTTTCCGTCCCCCTTTCCGCAGCCTCCCACGGGTATTTTCGAACGGCCGTAACTCCGAGACGCCGGGGCCTAGACCCACCAAATTCGGGTCGGAGTAAGATCTCGAGGGGCCCCTTCCAACGCGCCCGGGCCCGAGGCTCTAGCGCCCCCTGCGGCGGAGCTAGAGGCCTCCACAGATAAGGGGGCGCTCCGGAACCGAGCATCCCCGGGGCCCGGGACCGCGGCTGGGGAGAGCCCCCCGGGGACCCCTCGAAGCCCCGAAGCACGAGCCGCTGGGGCCTTCCGTTCCCGAGATACGGGGCCTTTTTTCTCAAAGACCCTTGCACTCAACGCGCCCGTATCTCGGGAACCGAGGCGCCTCGGGGCTCGAGACTCGGGTCCCCGGGGGCTCCCGTGGGGACCCCGCCGCGGGCAAAGTCCCGAGCCTCGGGCCCTTCCGCTTCCGAGATACGGCCACTTCCTGTCCGGCTTCGGGCGGCCGTATCTCGGAACCGAGGCGACTCGGGCTCGAGACTCGGGTCCCCGGGGCACCCGTGGGGACCCCGCCGCAGGCAAAGTCCCGAGCCTCGGGGCCCTTCCGCTTCCGAGATACGGCCACTTCCTGCCGGGCTTCGGGCGGCCGTATCTCGGGAACCGAGCCGAGTGGGAGCCCGGGACTCGGGGCGTCGAGGGGTCCCGCCGAGACCCCCCCCAGCACCGGGCGTACGGAGCCCCGACTCGGCTCGGTTCCCGAGATACGGGCACTTCCGGTCCGGCTTCGGGCGGCCGTATCTCGGGAACCGGGCCGACTCGGAGCTCGGGGCTCGGGGCGCGGGAGGGGCGGGCCTCGGGCCCCCCTCGACGGGCGCGCGGAGCCCCCGGGACGCTCGTTTCCGGAGGCGCCTCGGGCGCCCGTCCGGCGCTGGGGACGGGCCGTGGGGGTCGGTGTCCACGGACGGGCTACGGGCCCCCGTCGGATAAGTTGGGTGCGGGCGCTTGCCGGTTAAGGGAAGCGCGTTTTGCGTTCCGCGCGGCCCATTACCGCGGCTCCCGCGCGGCTCCCGGGGGGCCCAGCGAGACGGGGCCTTTTCCGCGCGGTGCCGGGGGGCGCGCGAAAAATCGTTTAGGGGGCGCAGCGTCCTGGAACGGCCGTCCGCCGAGTGCAAAATAGGCTGTTCTTGGAGGCGAGGGTAAGGGAATTCCCTAATAGGGGTTAGGGCGTGTAGTTAGTTGGTGGAAATTTTGCCATAGGCTTAAGAGGCCACTGTACCGATAGCATGTGTGAGGACAGGGTGACTGTCTTTGTACACCCACCTGCTGCTTATTCTGATGTCCATTGTCAGTTTTTCCCTTACTCCGGGGGTAAGGGCGTTTCGGGGGCATCCCCGAACGGCCTACGTGCCCTTGCCGGATAGGCCGCGCGCGTACGCGGGGGAGCGCTTCCCGCACAGGGGAGGAGGAGGGGGGTCCATTTCGGAGTAAGTTCGCATACCGGGCAGGCCGAGGAAGCGCAGTTACTGGGAAATGCACCGGCGCCGCCCCCTGTGCATTTTCGAGTAAGAATGCATGCGTTTCCAGTGCGCTTACCCGAAATTGCAGGCCGGGTGGCCCGGTCCATTTGCGGGTAAATCTAGCTGCGTATTACTGGAAAGTGGACCGGGGTGGGAGGCGACGGGCGTGGAGGAGTGCTGCAAGTCAGAGTTTGACCTGACACAACCGCTCTAGCTCTTGACTGCTCTGCATCAAACAGTTAGACGACGAAGTGCTGCCGCTTTTGCCATCGACACCCGTTTCTTTTGAAAAAGTTTTAGACAAGCACCTTTTCAAAGCCATCATGCCCATCGAGTCTTGCCCGCTGTGTTACCGCATGTACGCTCGGCTCGGCCAGCATCTTACGGTCATGCACAACGTCAAAAACAAGCTTGAAAAAAAGTACCTGCTGGCGCTGGAGTCGGGCCGTGTGAACGTCCGCCAGGGCCGCTGCCCGGTGCCGGGCTGCGGGAAGGAGACGACCCGTTTGGACCGCCACATTCAGGCCCACACTGAGCTTTCCGAGGCGGACAGGAGCAACACCATCACTGCCTGCAAGCAGCGTAAGCTCCTGGACCTCTTGGCCGCGCTGAGGGCGTCCAACCCCGAGGTCCCCATGGTCTCCACGCTGGACCTTGAGAGGGGAGACCCCGTGCTGGAAGACCCGACCACCGCCGCTTTGGAGCCCGAGGAGGAGGAGGAGGACAGGAGGGAGAAGGTATGCGAGAGCGAGCCCTGCAAGCGCCTGGTCAAGCGGCAGAGCCGCATGATCGCCGACCTCAACCAGCAGGTGGATGACCTGACCGAGACCCTGAGGTCCGTCACCCGCAGGTACCGCGCTCTCCGGCGCAAGTCGGAAGCCCGGGGTTCGGCGAGGATCAAGCAAGTGGCCCGAAGGCTCCTCTCCTCTCTCGGCCCGGAGGAGGAGGAGGAGACGGAGGAAGAAGTCCCCCGCCGGCCCCGTGCCAGCGCCCACCTGGTGTCGCCGCCGCCGCCGCCGCCTTCGCCGACATCTTCCGTGGAGGGCGCCCCCTCCGCCAGCCAGCCAGGCCCCAGCACCGGGAAGCCCGCGAGCCCTCCCCATTACCCCGACCACGTGGTGGTGCTGAGTGAGTATAGCACAGTTGTAGCAGCAAAAAAAAAAAAAAAAAACAACGTCATGTTTGTGTGAAAACGCTTTTGCTGACTTTTGTCTGTTTTTGATCGCAGACGAGCTCCTGGAAGAGTACCGCCGTCACCAGGAAGGTCCCGACCCCTCCAGGAAACTCCGGGAAAACGTCAGCGGGAAGATATACAGAATCAAAAAGTTTTTGGCCTTCATGGCGGAGGGGAAAACCAACCTTTCAAGCCTGGTGTTCCTAAATGAGACGGCCAGGATTCACAAGTAAGGCTGCTGTTTTACTACTATTACTGTTATTGCTGTCGTGATTAATGTTTGTTATTGCGACGATGATAAAGTTAAGTGGGCATTTAGGAGAGGGTTATAACGGATACATTTTGAAGTCATTTTGTTGCGAGTCCACCTGTGTAATTTTAAGTGACGTCAGCCTTTATTTACTTGAAGTTGGCCCCCGGTGCATTTTGGAGTAACTCTAGCTGTTTTTGTGGTGTGGTCGCATGACGTTTACTTGAAGTTGGCCCCCGGTGCATTTTGGAGTAACTCTAGTCGCGTGGTAGCATGGTATTTACTGGAAGTTGCATTTGACTTGGCCCTAGTGTATTTTCGAGTAACGGCAGTTGTTGTATTGTGAAACTTGCTTGCTGCATCCCCAAACAGCCTAAGAGGTCCCTGTCAAATAGATAGCAAGTGGCACCACGGCGAGTAAGGGAAGCTTGATGTCACTTGCCTATCTATTTGAAAGGGAGCCGTTAAGCCGCGCGTACAAAGGTTGATGTTTTCTGCCGCTGTTGTCATTGTGAAACTCGCTGCATCCCCAAACATCCTAAATGGTCCCCGTCGAATAGATTGTGTGTGTGGGACACTGCCTGAGTAAGGGAAGCTGTGTCCCGCCCGCTATTTATTTGACAGGAAGCCAGTAGGCAACCCGTGTACAAAGGTTGAAGTGTTTTGCTGTCATTGTGAAACTCGCTGCATCCGCAAACGTCCTACACGGTCCCCGTCGAATAGACGCCAGGCGGGAGCCTTGCCGAGTAAGGGAAGCTGGGACCCGCCCGACGTCTATTTGACAGGGAGCCAGTAAGCCACCTGTGTACAGAGGTTGAGGTTTTCTGTGTGCTGTGTTCCTTTTTACTCGAAGTTGCATTTTGGAGTGTTGTTTGCGTCTGCGTTGTGCGTTCCTTGAAGTTGCACCTCCACGGGCCCGGTGCATTTTCGGGTAACGGCAGTTGCGTGCAGCGACTCTGTGTTTTTTTTACTTGAAGTTGTACCAGTGTATCTTGGAGTCTGCTGTTTTTGAATGAGCCGTTTTTGATGATTTGTTTCTCTCTCTCGTGTTTTGTCTGCGCAGGTGGGTATCGTCTCTGCGCCAGTCTCACGTCAAGGAAACGACGGTGAAGCACTACGCGCAGAACGTGGCCCAGTTTGTGGATTACCTGGCCGAAACTCCCCCCTCCACGTGCCGACTCACGAAGACCGTGCTGATCGCGCTTCGGCGCGAGATGCGACGGATCCTCAAGTCCATGCGGAGGAGCGTGGTGGCTCACCAGGCGGCGGTGAAAGCCTCCAAGGAGGAGAGAGTCATTTCGAAGGCTACGCTAAGAAAGTGCCGTGAGCTCTCGAAAGAGGCCATCCCCGAGCTCCTGGGTAAATATACGCACGTTCCTTCTATCCACAGACGTCCTACGGGGATAGGCGGTAGGTGGGAGACAGGCGGGTAAGGGCGTCGGCCTCCCACCTGCCGCCTGTTCGACGGGGGCGGCGATAGCAGTCCGTGTACATGACCCCTTCTGCTGATGTTAATTTAAATGTGTTTGTCTGTTTCAGCCACCCTGGAGAGCGCTCCAAACTCCAAAAACTTGTGGCGTTTCTATGGGCACTTCTCGGCATTCCTCGCCTCCATCTACGGGCACCGAGGGGGGGTCTATCAGAACATGACCATCCAGGAGGTGGAGGGGGCGAGGAAGTCGACTTCGGAGAAGTCCTTCGTCGTGAACGTGAGTGCTTTTTACACTTCCTAAACCCGACTCTTATTTTTTGCACACACGCGCCTCTTTAACTCGCTTCGTGTCCTTTTCTTCTCAGATCGAGAGCCACAAGACCAACCAAGCCTACGGGCCGGCCCAGGTGGCTCTCCTGGAGGACGAATACGAGTGGACGAGGCGTTTTCTGGCGATGAGGAGCAAGCTGCCGGGGGGGAAGACGGCCAAGCACTTCTTCTTCACGTCCACGCCGAATCCGTGCAAAAATCTGAACAGTTATTTTCAGGAGGCGTGGAGGGAGATGAAGCTGCCCGGCTGTCCAACCTTTACAGACCTGAGGACCTCCATCGCCAGCCACGTAAGCATTTCCTTTCTCGAGCGCTTTGTTTTGTTCTTTGTCTCAGCGTTCCATCTCGCTCACCCCCCCTTTGCTTTGTTTCCAGGCCAAGAACACTCACGGGGAGGACGACCGGATGAAGCTGGCAAAGTTCATGTGCCACGACGTCCGGACGGCGACAAGTTCTACGCCATGAACTTGTCGGCGAAGCAGGCGTTGGAGCACCGGAGGCTGTTCGAGCAGGCGCTGGAGGGTGCGGACCTCAGTCCGATCCAGCCGGTGGGTCCCTCTTCCGCCAGCCAGCGGAAGGCATCGACGCCCCGACGCCGCATCCTCACGGTGTCGTCCAGCTCCTCCACCTCCGCCTCGTCGTCCTCCTCCTCGTCCTCCTCCTCTCCAGAGGCTCCCGCCCAGTCTACCTCTGACTCGAGCCAGGTAAAGTGAAAAACAAACACAACACCCCAAAAAACCCACCACCACCAAAAAAAAAAAAAACCCCAGCATTTTTATCAAATGTCAAACTTACCGTTTCGCTCCTCTTTGACAGGGCGCATCCGCCGTGGAAGAGACAGCCGTCCCCGCCGCGCCTGCCAGCCCCGCCGCGCCTGACACCCCCGCCGCGCCTGACACCCCCGCCGTGCCTGACACCCCCGCCGCCGCCGCCCCTCCTGCCCCTGCCGCCGCCGCCGCCGCCACCACCAGTCGCCTGATGCGTCGGGCCAGAAGGGGGAACCCGACGGTCAGGCTGACACCACTAAAGTCCTGCCTCAAGCGAAAATTCACATCCGAACAGCTTTCGCCGCTAAAGATGAAGAAGGTGGTGGTGACGAAGGGGGCCACTCTGCAGGGGATGTACAGAAACCCTAAGGGCAACCGGCGGATCAAGAGAGCCATAGAAATGCGGCGAAAGGAGAAGAGGGTCCGGGACAAAAAGAAGAAGAAACATCATAAGAAGGACCGTGACTAAACCCTGAGAAGAAAGAACTTTTCTCTTTTTTTTTATTCTTCATTTATTGCTATTTCTTGATTGAGTGTGTGTTTGAAAATCTCTTTTAATAAATATAATTGTGTGATTTGAAATGTACACTTCTTGTCTGTCGTGTTTTTACCAAAAAAAAAAAAAAAAAAGGTGAATATGATATTTTTGAAACACACGCACACATACTGTAATAATATGGTAGTTACACAGTAGTTGTAAATGTATGAGCAGCTCCAAAATCCACTTTCACCAGCACCGACCTGTAAAATGAGCTGTTTTTTTAAATCATAAAACCCATAAATTGAAAATATAATGTTGTGAAATGAGCGGCAAACATCCCCAAACATCCTAAATGGTCTGTGTCGAATAGGTATAAACTGGGAGGCTTGCGGGTAAGGGAATTCAACTGTGTAGCGATAAATGCATATTTAAACATTTTTTTTCAAATCATAAAACCCAAAAATTTAAAACCCATTGTGGTTGTGAAATGAGCTGCATCCACAAACAGCCTAAACAGTCTGTGTAAAATAGATATAAAGTGGTAGGCTTGCGGGTAAGGGAAGTCAATAATAAGCCGCCTGTGTACAAAAATATGCACAATTTCAAAAAAAAAAAATCGAAAAATCTCATAAAATGAAACTCAAAGTCACAGCTGCATCCACAAACAGCCTAAACAGTCTGTGTAAAATAGATATAAAGTGGTAGGCTTGCGGGTAAGGGAAGTCAATAAGCCACCTGTGTACAAAAATATGCACAATTTCAAAAAAAAAATTCGAAAAATCTCATAAAATGAAACTCAAAGTCACAGCTGCATCCACAAACAGCCTAAACAGTCTGTGTAAAATAGATATAAAGTGGTAGGCTTGCGGGTAAGGGAAGTCAATAATAAGCCGCCTGTGTACAAAAATATGCAAAATTTCAAAAAAAAAATTCGAAAAATCTCATAAAATGAAACTCAAAGTCACAGCTGCATCCACAAACAGCCTAAACAGTCTGTGTAAAATAGATATAAAGTGGTAGGCTTGCGGGTAAGGGAAGTCAATAAGCCACCTGTGTACAAAGATATGCACAATTTCAATCATTTTTCAAGTCAAAAATCCCATAAAATGAAACTCAAAGTCACAGCTGCATCCACAAACAGCCTAAACAGTCTGTGTAAAATAGATATAAAGTGGTAGGCTTGCGGGTAAGGGAAGTCAATAATAAGCCGCCTGTGTACAAAAATATGCACAATTTCAATAATTTTTCAAGTCAAAAATCCCATAAAATGAAACTCAAAGTCACTGCAGAATCCACAAACAGCCTAAACAGTCTGTGTAAAATAGATATAAAGTGGTAGGCTTGCGGGTAAGGGAAGTCAATAATAAGCCGCCTGTGTACAAAAATATGCATCATTTCAATAATTTTTCAAGTCAAAAATCCAACAAGATGAAACTCACCGTCACTGTCAGGTGACCAGAATCCACAAACAGCCTAAACAGTCTGTGTAAAATAGATATAAAGTGGTAGGCTTGCGGGTAAGGGAAGTCAATAAGCCGCCTGTGTACAAAGATATGCACAATTTCAATCATTTTTCAAGTCAGAAATCCCATAAAATGAAACTCAAAGTCACCGCAGAATCCACAAACAGCCTAAACAGTCTGTGTAAAATAGATATAAAGTGGTAGGCTTGCGGGTAAGGGAAGTCAATAATAAGCCGCCTGTGTACAAAAATATGCATCATTTCAACATTTTTCAAGTCAAAAATCCAACAAGATGAAACTCACCGTCACTGTCAGGTGACCAGAATCCACAAACAGCCTAAACAGTCTGTGTAAAATAGATATAAAGTGGTAGGCTTGCGGGTAAGGGAAGTCAATAAGCCACCTGTGTACAAAAATATGCACAATTTCAAAAAAAAAATTCGAAAAATCTCATAAAATGAAACTCAAAGTCACAGCTGCATCCCCAAACAGCCTAAACGGTCTGTGTAGAATAGGTGTAAACTGGGAGGTTTTCGTGTAAGGGAAGTCAATAAGCCGCCTGTGTACAAAAATATGCACAATTTCAAAAAAAAAAAATTCGAAAAATCTCATAAAATGAAACTCAAAGTCACAGCTGCATCCACAAACAGCCTAAACAGTCTGTGTAAAATAGATATAAAGTGGTAGGCTTGCGGGTAAGGGAAGTCAATAATAAGCCGCCTGTGTACAAAAATATGCACAATTTCAATCATTTTTCAAGTCAAAAATCCAACAAGATGAAACTCACCGTCACTGTCAGGTGACCAGAATCCACAAACAGCCTAAACAGTCTGTGTAAAATAGATATAAAGTGGTAGGCTTGCGGGTAAGGGAAGTCAATAAGCCACCTGTGTACAAAGATATGCACAATTTCAATCATTTTTCAAGTCAAAAATCCCATAAAATGAAACTCAAAGTCACCGCAGAATCCACAAACAGCCTAAACAGTCTGTGTAAAATAGATATAAAGTGGTAGGCTTGCGGGTAAGGGAAGTCAATAAGCCACCTGTGTACAAAAATATGCACAATTTCAAAAAAAAAATTCGAAAAATCTCATAAAATGAAACTCAAAGTCACAGCTGCATCCACAAACAGCCTAAACAGTCTGTGTAAAATAGATATAAAGTGGTAGGCTTGCGGGTAAGGGAAGTCAATAAGCCACCTGTGTACAAAGATATGCACAATTTCAATCATTTTTCAAGTCAAAAATCCCATAAAATGAAACTCAAAGTCACCGCAGCATCCACAAACAGCCTAAACAGTCTGTGTAAAATAGATATAAAGTGGTAGGCTTGCGGGTAAGGGAAGTCAATAATAAGCCGCCTGTGTACAAAAATATGCATCATTTCAACATTTTTCAAGTCAAAAATCCAACAAGATGAAACTCACCGTCACTGTCAGGTGACCAGAATCCACAAACAGCCTAAACAGTCTGTGTAAAATAGATATAAAGTGGTAGGCTTGCGGGTAAGGGAAGTCAATAAGCCACCTGTGTACAAAAATATGCACAATTTCAAAAAAAAAATTCGAAAAATCTCATAAAATGAAACTCAAAGTCACAGCTGCATCCCCAAACAGCCTAAACGGTCTGTGTAGAATAGGTTTAAACTGGGAGGTTTTCGTGTAAGGGAAGTCGACAATAAGCCGCCTGTGTACAAAAATATGCACCATTTCAACATTTTTCAAGTCAAAAATCCAACAAGATGAAACTCACCGTCACTGTCAGGTGACCAGAATCCACAAACAGCCTAAACAGTCTGTGTAAAATAGATATAAAGTGGTAGGCTTGCGGGTAAGGGAAGTCAATAAGCCACCTGTGTACAAAAATATGCACAATTTCAAAAAAAAAATTCGAAAAATCTCATAAAATGAAACTCAAAGTCACAGCTGCATCCCCAAACAGCCTAAACGGTCTGTGTAGAATAGGTGTAAACTGGGAGGTTTTCGTGTAAGGGAAGTCAATAATAAGCCGCCTGTGTACAAAGATATGCACAATTTCAATACATTTTCAAGTCAAAAATCCCATAAAATGAAACTCAAAGTCACTGCAGAATCCACAAACAGCCTAAACAGTCTGTGTAAAATAGATATAAAGTGGTAGACTGGCAGATAAGGGAAGCCGCCTCCCAGGTTCTGCCTATTTGACAGGTCCCCTGTATGCAATCTGTGTACAGGCTTTACACATCCGGGAGGGTGACAGGTAAGGGAACCTTCCTCCCAGCTGTTATCTATTCGACGAGGACCCAGTAAGCCATCGGTGTACAAATGAGTTAAACAGATAATATTAATGCGAACAAGAAGGAGAAGAAGTTAGAGCTGGGGCTCAAACTCCTGTGGAATTCTGGTTGTTGGTCTCTATTCAAAGGCTAACGACCGAGGTTAATGGGCCATCCACACTGCCAGTTGAGCTCATTCGGAAGAAAGACCTCGCAGGGACAGCATCAACAGCTCCAGAGCCCTCTCTACTTTCCAAAGTGAACCTCTGAAAACCTCTTCTTTCTTTTTGGTTTTTCCTCTCTTCCCAAGGTAAGTAGCATTTCTTTGTATTTCAGTTGTGATACTCGTGAACTTTAAAATGTAATAACTCGGTGTGCACGTTCACAGATGCTGCTGGAATGCCCCATGTGTCACTGCACTGTGACTCATCTGAGGCATCACCTGAGGTCTGCACACGGCGTCTTGAACCTGCAGGAGCGTCAGATCTTGCTGAAGTTGGCCAGAGGCAGGGTGAAGCTGAGGGACCTGAGCTGTCCCCTGTGTTCCAAAGAGTTTATCTACATAGAGAAACACCTTATGAGGGCACATCCAGATCTGACAGTGAGTATGGCTGCACCCAATTGATGAGCTGGTTCCTCTAACATACCATTAATGGTTAGTGTCATGACTAACTGTCCTGATTTCTCTAGGCTTCAGAGTTCGCTGTACACATCAGGGACCTCCTGTGGAAGGTCACGGAGGACGAGCTGAGGAGTCTGAGGGCGACAAACCCTCAGATTCCTATGGCCAGCACTTTCGACGTGACCTCCAGCTTGGTGGTGGACGCAGGAGGAGAGACGGCTTCGGCTCCGCAGCCTGAAGGGGACTTTTTTCAAGCACTTGGTAAGGCGATCGATGCGTTCTTAATTTGTACTTGAGACTGCATATTAAATAATTTGAAACTAAAACAAACTATGTTTATTACAGAGGAGATCCGAGACCTTCCAGAAGCGTCTGGCCAGGACACGGAAGACCTGCAAACGGACGCATGGGACAGGGCTTTAGTGATGCAAGGTAGGTGTCAATGGCTCGACACATTAGCGATTAGTCTCTATGGAATTAGCTAAATGGAATGTTAACGGATAATGCTTTGATTTTACAGAAACAGAACCTGTCCAGGGCCAGCATTCAGACCTTGTAACGCTGAATCTGCAGGATCTCCTGGAACTGGACCTTGAGTGACCTGGAGCGGAGAGAGCAGCAACAACAACAGCAGCAACAAAAAAAGCACCTCTTTTTAAAAAAAAATTAGTATTTTGTAGCGTGCGGTTTATACCAAAAAAGAGTTTTAAAACATTTGTATATGTCTGTATATTTGTATTTATAAAGGATTGTTTGTATGTGAGTTAATGTGAGATGTGTGCAATGCCATAAAAAATAAAAAGAAATTTTTAAATACACAAGTTTCGTCTCTTTCGATGGGGTACAATTGCAAATTGCTGTCAGATGAACAAAAAAATCCCCAAACAGCCTAAACAGTCTGTGTAAAATAGATATAAAGCGGTAGACTTGCGGGTAAGGGAAGTCGACAATAAGCCGCCTGTGTACAAAAATATGCACAATTTAAAAAAAAAAAAAAATTCAAAAATTCCCATAAAATGAAACTCAAAGTCACAGCTGCATCCCCAAACAGCCTAAACGGTCTGTGTAGAATAGGTTTAAACTGGGAGGTTTTCGTGTAAGGGAAGTCGACAATAAGCCGCCTGTGTACAAAAATATGCACAATTTCAATAATTTTTCAAGTCAAAAATCCCATAAAATGAAACTCAAAGTCACAGCTGCATCCCCAAACAGCCTAAACGGTCTGTGTAGAATAGGTTTAAACTGGGAGGTTTTCGTGTAAGGGAAGTCGACAATAAGCCGCCTGTGTACAAAAATATGCACCATTTCAACATTTTTCAAGTCAAAAATCCAACAAGATGAAACTCACCGTCACTGTCAGGTGACCAGAATCCACAAACAGCCTAAACAGTCTGTGTAAAATAGATATAAAGTGGTAGGCTTGCGGGTAAGGGAAGTCAATAATAAGCCGCCTGTGTACAAAAATATGCACAATTTCAATAATTTTTCAAGTCAAAAATCCCATAAAATGAAACTCAAAGTCACCGCAGAATCCACAAACAGCCTAAACAGTCTGTGTAAAATAGATATAAAGTGGTAGGCTTGCGGGTAAGGGAAGTCAATAATAAGCCGCCTGTGTACAAAAATATGCACAATTTCAAAAAAAAAAAATTCGAAAAATCTCATAAAATGAAACTCAAAGTCACAGCTGCATCCACAAACAGCCTAAACAGTCTGTGTAAAATAGATATAAAGTGGTAGGCTTGCGGGTAAGGGAAGTCAATAATAAGCCGCCTGTGTACAAAAATATGCACCATTTCAACATTTTTCAAGTCAAAAATCCAACAAGATGAAACTCGCCGTCACTGTCAGGTGACCAGAATCCACAAACAGCCTAAACAGTCTGTGTAAAATAGATATAAAGTGGTAGGCTTGCGGGTAAGGGAAGTCAATAAGCCACCTGTGTACAAAAATATGCACAATTTCAAAAAAAAAATTCGAAAAATCTCATAAAATGAAACTCAAAGTCACAGCTGCATCCCCAAACAGCCTAAACGGTCTGTGTAGAATAGGTTTAAACTGGGAGGTTTTCGTGTAAGGGAAGTCGACGATAAGCCGCCTGTGTAAAAAAATATGCACAATTTCAAAAAAAATTCAAAAAATCCCTTAAAATGAAACTCAAAGTCACAGCTGCATCCCCAAACAGCCTAAACGGTCTGTGTAGAATAGGTTTAAACTGGGAGGTTTTCGTGTAAGGGAAGTCGATAATAAGCCGCCTGTGTACAAAAATATGCACAATTTCAATAATTTTTCAAGTCAAAAATCCCATAAAATGAAACTCAACGTCACAGCTGCATCCCCAAACAGCCTAAACGGTCTGTGTAGAATAGGTTTAAACTGGGAGGTTTTCGTGTAAGGGAAGTCGACGATAAGCCGCCTGTGTACAAAAATATGCACAATTTCAAAAAACAAAATTCGAAAAATCCCATAAAATGAAACTCAACGTCACAGCTGCATCCCCAAACAGCCTAAACGGTCTGCGTAGAATAGGTGTAAACTGGGAGGTTTTCGGGTAAGGGAAGCGGCCTCCCACCTGCAGTCTATCTGACGGTGACCCAGTAAGCCACCTGTGTACACCAACTTGTGTACAGGCCATCCGCTTGACCTGTCCCTAAACCTAACCGTCTCGGCCCCCCTGCCCCTAACCCTAACCGTCTCTCTCGGCCCCCCTGCCCCTAACCCTAACCCTAACCCTAACCCTAACCCTAACCCTAACCGCCCGGGCCCCCCAGCGCCTAACCCTAACCGCCCGGGCCCCCCCCCCCGCGCCTAACCCTAACCCCCTAACCCCCTAACCCGCCTGGGCCCCCCCGCCCCAAACCCTGGCCGCCTCCCGCCCCGGGCGGTCGTTTCGGGGGAGTTTAGGCGGTCAGGGGGAGGTTCGGGCGGTCCGTGGACGCGAGGAAGACTACGGTGGAGGAAGGTCAGTCAGGGGGAGGTTTAGGCCGTTCGTGGACGGGCGATGAAGGGTAGTCGGTCGGCGGTAGGTTTAGGCCGTTCGTGGCCTGGCGTCCGTGCGGCGCCTGCCGCGGCCAGGCGCCCTTGCCCCGGGGGTAAGGCCGAAACCTCCCCCCCGCGCGCTAGGAGATGGGGGAGCGGGCGTCCACGGCGAGCCTCGCTCCCTCCGACCCCCTAGACGTCCAGTGGCCGTCAGAGGCTATGGGCGGCGTGGGCCACGAACAGCCGGTTCCCTTGCTCCCCTAAGGGCACGGCGCTCCGTGGGAGCGTACGCGAACGGCCTGTTTTGCAGGCCGCGGACGGCCGTTCGTGGGAGGTGCGCGCCGCCCCCCAGGGATTTTTGGGGGCCGCGCCGCCCCCGCCGGCCTCGAGCGCCCGCCCGACGGGGCGCGGCGGGGCGACCGCCGCGTCTCTCGGCCCGAGGGGGGCCCCGGGGCGGGGGTCCGAAAATCCGGGCTCCCGGGCGCGGTACCGGCTGCGGCCACGGGGTGGAGCGCTTCTCCGCGGACGTCCTAAACGTCCCCTTTCGGCCTAGGTGGTTCCACGGACGTCCTAAACGTCCCCTTTCGGCCTAAGTTTTTCCCACGGACGTCCTAAACGTCCCCTTTCGGCCTAAGTTTTTCCCACGGACGTCCTAAACGTCCCCTTTCGGCCTAAGTTTTTCCACGGACGTCCTAAACGTCCCCTTTCGGCCTAGATTTTTTTTTTTCCACCAAAGTCCTAAACGTCCCCTTTCGGCCTAAGTTTTTTCCACGGACGTCCTAAATGTCCCCTTTCGGCCTAGATTTTTTCCACCAAAGTCCTAAGCGTCCAGTTTCGGCCTAACTCTCTCCACCGGAGCCCGAAACGTCCCCGTTCGGCCAAAGCTTCCCACCAAAGTCCTAAACGTCACCTTTCGTCCTATGCCAGAGGTAAGGGGCAAAACGTACATTTGGCCGCTCATTTAAGAAGGAAATGGGCGTCCATTTGTTGCAGCGCTCCCTCCGACTGACTAGGCGTACAGTGGCAACTTAAATGAATGGGGTTTTTCCCACCAACGACCTAGTTTCCCTTATCTGCCTTAGGGAAGTACGCTTACTCGGGGGTGTCTGGACGGCCTATTTTGCACTCCGTGGACGGCCGTTCGTGGACACTCGCCGCCGCCCCCTAGCGGTCGCGCTCCGTACAGGAACGACCTATCTGTCCACTTTCGGCCTACTTTGCACTCCGCGTACGGCCGTTCGTGGACACACTCCGCGTCGCCCCCTGGCGGCCCCCGACCCCCGTACGGGAAAGTCCTATCTGTCCACTTTCGGCCTACTTTGCACTCCGTGTACGGCCGTTCGTGGACACACTCCGTGTCGCCCCCTAGCGGCGCCCCGACCCCCGTACAGGAACGACCTATCTGTCCACTTTCAGCCTACTTTGCACTCCGTGTACGGCCGTTCGTGGACACTCGACGTCGCCCCCTAGCGTTGGCGCCCCGTACATGAACGTCCTATCTGTCCCCTTTCGGCCTATGCCAGTGGTAAGGGGCAAAACGTACACTTGGCCGCTCACTTAAGAAGGAAATGGGCGTCCATTTGTTGCAGCGCTCCCTCCGACTGCCTAGAAGTACAGTGGCAACTTAAATGAATGGGGTTTTTCCCACCAACGACCTAAATTCCCTTAGCAGAGCCAGCTCTGCTGTCACCTGTCAGATGAGTCTCCCCCTACCAGGTGGAGCCATCCCAGGGACTCCATATGCGTACTGCCCCCCGGGCCAGTCCATATGCGTATTTCCCACGTAAACTCCTCCCCCATTGGGTAGGTAGTGGTCTCCGCAGCGTCCCTTACGGGTTCGCTTCCCCAGTGTAGTCTAGTTTACTTAGTGGGTAGTGGTTAGACAGCAGTAGACTCTCTCGGTGTAAGCTCGCCCCCTTCACCGCCAGCCGGTGCTATGGGCGGCTGAGCTTGCGCTGGGCACTGGAAGGGGTTTCGTAACTGTGGCGCTTTAGTTGGGATCCCAATTCGTCGGTCACTACTGACGTACGTCGAACGTGACCGACTGAAAGGGAACGTCTCGGTTACGTATGTAACCCTCGTTCCCTGAAGGAGGGAATGGAGACGTACGTCCCGTCGCCACAGTTTCTGTACCCTCGCTGTAGTGCGGACACCAGTTGTCTCCTCAGTGAAAAACAGAGTGCGATTGCATCCGCTTCCTATTTATATACACCTGTCGGGGGCGGTGCGCATTATGCAAATATCGCACGCCAATTCCATTGGCTTGTTTTAGTTTACACGAAGATGATAGGGCTCTCTAAGCGATATCCCGATTCGTCGGTCACTACTGACGTACGTCTCCGTTCCCTCCTTCAGGGAACGAGGGTTACATACGTAACCGAGACGTTGTCATTATTCAGGTTGGATTTTAGCTTTAATGTACTTTTTTTTTTTTTTTTTTTTTAACAAAGCAGCTGATATTGCCATATAAACTAGTGGACCAAGTCGTTTTCACGCCAAAATGGCGTAAATGCAGGGCTGCTGCTGTGCGCCGGTGTTGCAATGGAACATTCTATTGAGTTTCGCTTCTTGTTAGTTTATATTTTTTGCTGTTACAGACCGCCAGAGACGGTTGAACATAGTGGAAGAAGTCGTGTCTCACGAGCCATATCGAGAATCACGCGATAAATTAGGCTTGTTTGAGATGTGCCTAGCCTCGCCTGAAATGTAGGCGAGAGAAGGCAGCTGCAGTGAGCGGAGGAGTGAAAAAAGTGCAGGCAAGTCAGACAGTTCTCTGTTCTCGTAGTGGATCAGACACCTACGAGATCAAAGGTGGATATTGCGGGATTCACACTCGTGCGCTGTGTTGCTGATAAACTGGATGTAATTTAAGTTCTGTTGCTTTTATATGAAAATAAACATAATGAACAATACACCTAAAGTACTTGTTATTTATTTCCCTTCGAAAGATGTGTGTATCAATCATTTTTACTTAATTATAGACATGTTTTTTATATATATTTTTTATAAATGATAACAATCACATAACCCATAGAGAGATCGCAGTGTCAGAGAGTTTGGGAATATTCGCACGTTATTTTTACACATAAAAACATGATATTAGAGTATTAAAATCATAACATTTTAAAACAGATCAATACATCACGGTTGTTTAAACCAACAAGCTTTAAGCTGTGTCATCAGCAAGTCGTTTCCCATCGTGCTTTTGGTCAGCACAGTCGGTGGAAAGCAACTGCACTCGACGGCAGAATCTGATGAGGCCGCCTCGCCCATGCAAGACTTTTTTGACACATGTCGGCATGACCTCAGAGAGCAAGGAAGCCCACCCTCGGACACATTTCTAACCGGCATACATCTCGCAGTGATCTGTTCTGCGCAGACTTTGCTCATCTCAAACAAGCCTTTTGTCACCTGTGACCTTGACCAATGACGTGTCGGAAGCTATAGCCTATCTGTTCACGTCACGGTCAGTCTCTTTAGCCCTGTCCAAATATCCATACTTGCGGTCTTGGCCACTTGAGAGCGCATGCACGCGACAGGAAGTAAGTGCGCAAGACTGTCCCATGTCTTAAAAATGCCCAAGTGCAGTGCCCTGAAGGCACACTAAACCCAAACTGTCTTGAATACCGCTTCGGAGCGCTATTCAAGGCTAAGCGTATCCCATCATGCATTATGTTCAGGAACTCACATGCCCCGAAATCGTGAGATGTCAAGGAAAATATACAACTGTAAGTTAGTGTAACCCAGGTAGGGTTATTATTATTGCTGTGTAAATTAAAGAATGGGTAAAATGGGTAAAATAAACAAGTTGTTATTGAGTAAATAATATCTAATTCATGAGAAGGGTTCATTTGGAATACTTTAGCTGGGAGTACATCATTTATGTTTATGTACACGTGATATTACATTTACATTTATTCATTTGGCAGACGCTTTTATCCAAAGCGACTTACAAGTGAGGAATACAACAAGCGAGTCGTCATGACGAGGCAAATAGACACAAGAAGTGCTCACAATACAAGTTTAGGCAGTGCTCAGAGTATCATAAACTACAATAGAGAAGGATTAGAGGAAGTGAAAGGATAGGAATAAGAATTTTTTTTTTTTTTTTTTAAGATGAGGTTAAGTGCTTAAAAGAGATGAGTTTTCAGCTGTCTTTTGAATATTTCCAAGGATTCTGCATTCCGGATGGAGGCAGGAAGATCGTTCCACCAGCAAGGAACAGTGAACGAGAATGTTCTGGAGAGTGATTTCGTGCCTCTCTGTGATGGTACCACAAGCCTTAAGCCACAGGCTTATGGTAGGAATGTAGACTCGTAAGAGTGAGTGGAAGTAGGAGGGTGCTGAGGCTGTGGTAGATCTGTAAGCAAGCGTCAACGACTTGAATTTGATGTGAGCAGCAAGTAGTAGCCAGTGCAGAGAGATGAAGAGAGGCATAACGTGGGCTCTTTTGGGCTCGTTAAAGACGAGACGTGCTGCAGCGTTCTGAATCATTTGTAGAGGCTTGATTGTGCATGATGGCAGCCCAGCCAGAAGAGCATTGCAGTAATCAAGCCTAGAAATGACCAGGGCCTGGACGAGAAGTTGAGTTGCATGCTCTGTTAGGAAGGGCCTGATTTTCCTGATATTGTAAAGTGCAAATCTGCATGACCGAGCTGTCTTAGCAATGTGGTCCTTGAAGGTCAGTTGGTCATCAAGGATTACTCCAAGATTTCTGGCCGAATTTGATGGGGTAATTGAGGATGTACCAAGCTGGATGCTGAAGTCATGATTTAGATTCGGATTGGCAGGGAAGACGAGCCAGTCTTAGCCATGTTGAGCTGTAGATGATGTTCTTTCATCCATGCCGAGATGTCTGCCAGACAGCTTGAGATTTGTGCAGCTACTGTGGGATCATCTGGTTGGAATGAAAGGTAGAGTTGTGTGTCATCAGCATAGCAATGTTAGTGGAGTTAGTGGAGTTAGTGGAGCAATGTTAGTGGGTTAGTGGAGCGTTGCCGAGAGACAACAGGAATGTGTTGAAAGCACATGCTGAGGATAAGGAAAAGTGTAAAGGAAATGAAGAAACTTAAGTGCCTACCGGTGTCATTGCTCGGTCACGCAGGTAGAGTCGCTGGTCTTTACCCAAGTCGGTCTTCACACGAGGAAGCTGAACGCTCCCACTGACGCTTGTGTTTCAGTTGAGAACTACATTTTAAAGCGCTGTTTCTTTAAGAATTACGGTGATACTTAAGTTTGTATGTAATGCACTCATGAAAATTTGCTTTTGCCTAGCAAGTTAGTATTATTTGTTGCTGATTGGTTGGTGTTTTATGTTTTCTCACTCTCATGTGTGAGAGTGCAATTCTGATTGGACTAGAGGGAGGAGAGAAGACGAGAAAGGAATGCATGAGACTGTTGTTCGGATGTCGGAGAAGAAATGTACATGTAAACGCTGTATAAGTTGTTGAAACTTACATTTCTTCATATCTGAGAGTTTAATGACATTGATGAAAGTGTATGTGCGTTACTCTACATGAGTATAAGCAGGTTTTCTTTTGTAGTGCTGAGTTCAGTCGTTAGTGTGAGAATACAATGGAGAAATGGACATATTTTGTCTAATTTGACGAGTTTTGCTGGATCAACAAAGACCCAGATAGCATTCTAAATCCCCGAGTGATTTAGAATACATCTGATGCCATGGGAGACAATCACCATCATCATGTGAGAGCGAGAGAGAGATTTTTTTTTTTTTTTTTTTTTTTGAATTTTGAAAACATTTTATTCACAATGATTCTTCACACAAAAAACATAACCTTCAAAAAACACCCCAAAAAACTACACCAAAAATATCAGCTTAGAAAAGAAAAGAGGAAAGAAAAAAAATTACAAAGAAAAAACAGAACACCTTCAGAAACAACACACAATGCTCCATTGCTACACCAAATCATCTAAAAATTTGAAAAATTATCCATAGTTTTATAAAACTTAAAATCAACCAACACTCTTGATTTAACCAAACTTAAAAAGACTCCAATGACACTTTGGCAAGGTTTTTGCTCAATTTCGTTCTTCCTACTGATATATATCGCCAATTTTGCTTGTCCCAACATGAAATTCAACAACTGGCAAACATGCCTCTTGTTCTGGCTATACTTGAACCCCAAGATAAAAGTCTTAACTGAGAAAAATTCATTAAAACAGCTGAAGAATCCTTTCAAAAACATAAATAGAGGTTCCAATCTAGAACATTGCGTAAAAGCATGAAACATTATTTCCCTTTGACAACAAAAAGGGCATTCAGAGCTAACTTATGGATTTAGTACAGAGATAAAAGAATTGATGGCAATAATACCATGAAGGAATCTCCACCGTATATCCCCTCCCCTTTTAGACAGTGGCGGTTTATACAAAGTTCTCCACTCAGGTTTTACATTTTCTTCCAGCCCAAAAAAAAAAGAGCGCCATGGTGTGTCAACCTTTCCATTAAAATTTTTCTTATTAAAAACCATAACACAGGCTCTGTACAAAACATTCCCTTTAGTTGACAATAAGTCCAACCATAAGGATTCCCAAGACTTTAAAAAAAAAAAAAAAACTGAGCACCCATCAAACTTTGGTGAAATCATAAGGCAGGGGAAAAAAATCCTGAGCATTAGGAAAGCTCACCCCAGAGTAGTCTTTTAACATTGGAAACTCCTCAGCTGTGAGAGTTGACCTCAGTTTGGACAAAAAAAGGGATACAAGGCAAACAGACCTGATACCCAAATTCCGGGATACCATCTCTGCATTCTCCAAGCTTAAGCCAGCCAAATTCAACATCTGTCCTAAGGTGACAGTCTTTGATTTCAAAAGCACAGAACCACATCCATATAGGTTGCAACTGTCAGTTATATCCAAACGAGCTCCAAGTATCAAAGGTTCCTCCAAAAGCCAATAAAGAGAGTATGAGTTTTCAGCCTTCTGAATGCAGAACAAACTCCACACTTTAAAAAGATTTCTGTAGAAAGATGATAACTTTGACAAGTCCATTTTCACAGGGTTCAGCAAAAACAGCTGTTTGTCCAGTCCAAAAGCCCCAACGTTTCGCAGTATGGTACAGGCAACTGCCCTCCAACTCAGGGGCGTTTCCTCCGAGTAGGCAAGGGAGGCAGTGCCTCCTCAAAAAAAATAGGATGAGAAAATAATCCATATTACATATAAAACAACACAAATATTACAAATTATGACATTAAAAAGAGCTCAAGTCACACATATTTCTTAAGGAACAACACCCGCAGGTAAAGTTACAGCAGGAGTCATGCTTTACAGTCTATGGAGTCATGCCTCCCTTTCCTCTCATAGAAAACCATATAAAATCATCAGACCCCCCACGTGCGGTGGGCTTTGTGGGGGGTAATTGAGACTGAATGGGGGAAAGTCACGTGAGAGGAGGCAATGTCTCCATTGCGCTATGATTGGATGGTTATGATTGGATATGATTGGTTTGAGCGATGAATCCCGCCTCTCGTTTGACTGAACAAATGATGGCGTCAATCAGAAGACTAATTGAAAAGTAAGTAAACAGATCATCCAGTTAGATATCACTGCTTTATGTCACGTCAAAATCAAACTTGAAATGGACTGAAAGCATGATGACTGCTGGGTTTTTAGTGCAGTCAGCTTGGTGAAATTAAAAATACAATTTGTGTCTGTGACAAACGGTGTTTACGGAGCATGACTGATGATCCAAAATAGCCAGTTGACATTTAAAAAGAAAAACCACAATACACAAATAAATATATTGTTTAAATTATTATTGCCTTTAGTTATTATTTTGGAATGAATGTAGAAATGCTTAAAACACTAACTTGATGAGATTAACTTGTTTTTGATAAATAGAACATTACATTGTTAATGTAAAATTACAAAATAGAATTGTATTTGATTTATTTTTTTATTTTTTTGATGTACTGTAAAGTAATGTTCATTTAACAAGGAAGATGTGTCAACTTTAAGAGTAATGCACATTAATTTACATTGATTCATAAAAATAAAAAAAAATGTGCCTCCTCATTTCAGAACATCACTGCACGTCACTGCTCCAACTAACATTGGATGCACCATCAAAAAGTCTCTGTAAAAACTGCAAACGAAATGCGGCAGTTCTGTTTTGTAGATGAATCAGTCCTTGCCCACCTTCTTCCTTTGGCAAGTACAAAACACTCTGTTGTACCCAGTGTAGTTTGTCCCAGAAGAAGTCTACAAGAACAGCTTGAATTCTCATTAAAAGTTCAGATGGAGGATCCACACAGGCCAGCTTGTGCCATAGGGAAGATGCAACAAGATTATTTACAACAAGAGTACGTCCTCTGTAAGACATATTAGGAATCAACCATTTCCACTTTTCCAGACGACCCTTAATTTTCTCAACAACCCCTTCCCAGTTCTTCTGTTGAGTCAAGTCATCACCCAAAAAAACTCCCAGATATTTTATACCACCTTTACCCCAAGTTAACCCATCGGGAAGGTTCGGTTTGCCATCGGCCCACTGCCCAACCAAAAGTGTCTCACATTTTTTTCAGTTCACTCTGGCAGAAGACAAAAGAGTAAAATCATCAATTAATTTAAGTCAAATCTGCACATCATTTTGTCCACTAATAAAAACCATACCATCATCAGCATAGGCAGACAAACAAATATTGTTTTTACAATTAGATAAGCATAACCCATTCACCTTTAGTCTTATCTGCTGTACCAACGGTTCAATAGTCAAAGAATATAACATTCCAGATAGAGAACACCCCTGTCTTATGCCCCTTCCAACCTGGAATGGAGCGCATAAACCGCCATTAATCTTAAGTACATTCTCAGCTTCGCTATAGAGTACCTTGACCATTTCTATAAACTCTTGACAAAAACCAAAAGCTTTTAACGTTCTCCATAAATAAGAGTGCTCAACTCGGTCAAAAGCTTTTTCCTGATCCAGAGAAATCAGACCAAAATCTAAATTTAACAATTTTGAAAATTCTAAAAAATCCTGAATCAAGGAAACATTATCAAAAATTGATCTACAAGGAACACAATAGGACTGGTCCAGGTGTATGACCTGATCCAACACTCCAGATAACCTGTTAGCTAGAGCCTTGGAGAGCAGTTTATAATCGCTGCAAATAAGTGAGACTGGGCGCCAGCTCTTTATATCAAACAGGTCACCTTTTTTAGGTATTTGGTGATTATTGCTCTGCGGCAACTCACCGGCATCATAACTTTAGACAAGCTGTCACTCAGTACCTGTAACAAATCTCTGAGCTCTGTACAGAAAGATTTGTAAAAATCAACTGGGAGCCCGTCAATCCCAGACTCCATGACTCCATGCCTTGCAGGGCCTTATACAGCTCTTCCAAGCTCAGAGCACCTGAGCGAGCTGCATTACCCTCTTCGGACATCTGCGGTAGGGAGGCAAAAAAAGCACTTTCTTCTTCAAACCCAGACTTTAACTCACTTCTGTAAAGATTTTTGTAAAAACTAACCACTCTCCTTCGAATATCCACAGGATCTAGCAACACCTTCCCATCTTCAGAGCGTAAGGCCTGAATTAGCCGCCTCTGCCCACTCTTTTTCTCAAGGTTAAAGAAATATTTAGATGGTGCATCCATCTGGACTATACTTTGAAATCTCGACCAGACCAGTGCCCCCTGTGTTTTATAGCCTAGTAGATCACCTAACCGAGCCTTTTTTCTTAAAGAAACCTCTAAGTAATACTTATCACCAGTAGATTCAGCTAGCTGTTGACATTTATTTCATTTTCCAAATTCTCCAAGATCGTTGTAGCTCTCTAGTTACATTGTGAGTGTACTGCTGACAGAACTGCCTGATCTGGACCTTGCCAAGGTCCCACCACCATTGTAAAGTTTGAAACTCAGGTTTAGTTTTCCTGTAGTTCTCCCAAAAAAACTTGAAAGACTCCCTAAAAAAATTAGCACTCAACATTGAAATGATAAAATGCCAATAAGCACTTCTAGGTTTAACAGAACCTAAAACAAAAACACATTGCACCATAGCATGGTCATAGAAACCTATTGGAGTAATTGAACAACTATTAAAAATGTTGAGCTGATGTTTAAACCCGTAAAACCGTAAATCTAGTCTAGCAAAAGATATTACATAATCCCTCGTATGAACCCATGTGTATTGTCTTTCACTCCCATTCAACTGCCTCCAGATATCACATAATTCATGCTTTTTAATTATATGAATGAGTCATTTTTGGGAAGGCAAATGAGATTCTCTGTGATTCCTATCAATCATATGTTCAGTACAATTAAAATCTCTACCCAAAAATAAAAACTCTTCAGAGGAACAATTTTGTAAAGTAGAGCATAATAAATCTAAAACCAACATTCTTTCAACTGCAGCAGTTGGAGCATAAACACAAATAAATACAAACACATTAAAAAATTACTTAATTTAACATTGTTTAATTACTTCATTTAACATGGCTCTTTTCTTCATATCCCTGGCACCAATCACATTCAAAGTAGCCAAACGTATCTCACTCATGGCAAAAATAAACAAGAAAACCAACAGCCCACCAACGCACAATGGATCAGGAACATCCCTTGATTTTCTAAGCATCATTATTCAATTCTTTGCCTAAATTCCTCACAATTTTCTTGAAATGATAAAACTTCTTTATTAGTAAAACAGCCCTCTGCCATTAGACTTCTTGTTTTTTCAACAAATTGCTTGATATCAGGAAAATATTCCTGAACACAAACACCTTTCTTATTTTTAGTTGATTTGAGAAACAACTTTATGTCATCGACATCATAACTTCGACCAGAGAAACCACCCTGAGAGAGCGCTACGCTGGAGTCTGACAATTTGCTATCACTTCCTGTCTCATGATCATCACTACCTTGCAAATCAGTTTTTTTGGGAATTTTTACAATTTGAGGTTTATCACTATTTTTTTCTTTTCCGAGGAACTTCGAACATATTCTGCTCCATCTCTGTATCGACACAATCCACCTCGCATACATTCCATAAAATCGGTAAGACAGAATTCTCTACAGTGTCGCATACCTGCTCTTTTTTGGGGTTCCCAGAAATCTGTACCCCATCCACAGAATCATTAACAGACTTTACAAAATGAGTCGTACTTGAACACCCCCGATCCGACGAGGTTGAACCAGCCTCAGCAACATCAGCAGCCTCCGGTCTCTTGCCGGGGGCAACCTCCCCCGTGACCGACTCTGCCTCAACCCGACTCACCCCCGGTGACTCTGATGTCACCAAGTCGGTCTCAATTGCGTCACCTGTACTGGGAACAGAAACAGCATTCCTTTCCCCGATAACTTTGTTTTCTTTCAGTTTATCAGGACACTTTCAAATTAAATGCTCTACTTTCCCACAATCAAAACGTTTTTTGTTGTAACAAAAATTACGTATTCAAACCCATCAACTCTGAAGTTGAGTGACAAGTCTAGCTCGGCATCATCCTGGACTATCATATATGCAAAATGCCTAAAAGACACGATGTGTTTCAAAAGAGGAGTTACACTGCTGATCGGAATCTTCTTAATTGGAGATACAAATTTTCTGTAACGCGATAACGCCTGAGTTAATATATCATCAGTGAGAAACGGGGGAATGTTAGATAAAGTAACTCTCTTTGATGGCAATGAGAGAGGGAGAACAGAAACAAACTCGCCGCTAATCACAACTCCATGCTCAACTAGTTCATTTACCTTTTTAATACTGTTAAGAAAAATCACCATGGCATTATTCATTCTAGAGGTGGATAAAATACCATCATGCCCCACAAATTCTCCAATAGCCATACAGCATTCCTCAACGCTTGCCGCGGACACCACTTTAATCACATGGCGTCGCGTTAACGAGGCCAAACTCTGCACACTTGGGGCCGTCATGCTTCACTGATAACATAGGCAGCACACGGCCCAACTACCAACAAAAAGGGGAGAAAAAAAAACAAATGATACCAGAAAAGCACAGCAAGAAAAGAGAGAAAAGAATCACTCACCCACACTCACAACACTCCACTCCGTTCACTCGCGCTCCACAGTCACGCCGGAAGTGAGAGAAAGAGAGAGCGAGCGAGCGTATGTTCGAGTTTCTTCAGAGTCTGAGGAGAACACTGATAATCAAGAGGAATTCAGGTGATCTTGTTTCATTTTATTTGCTCAATAGAGTGGAAATGTTGATCTGTCATAATTGATTATTTGAATTGATTGCATATTTTCCTCAAAGGAAAAGAAAGACAAGTGTATGGTTTAATTTGAAGTTTATTGAACATTTGAGATTTAAACATATATTTACACATTTATTTATTTTATTTTACTGTGTATAAATAAACCTAATGGTTAATTTTGTTATACTTACCTCATTGTGTTGATTGAAGTCATTATACAGTGACATTTCCTAGCTGACATGTGTCGTTGTCTTTTAAGGACAAACCAGCCAAAACACCTCCTTGGATGCGCCAGCCAATGGCGAGTGTGCATTTTTAGTGGGAAATTTTTTTTTGTCTCCATTTACAACCTAATTTGCATAGTTTATGGAGTGATCTGAGTAAATTTTCTTCAAAGTACTATTAAAAATAGAAAAGTGCATTTTACAGTAATGTAACATACGTTGTAAATTAAAATATTCAGAGAGGTTTAAAACAAGACTAAACATGATAGGGTGAAAAAGACAGTAAGAGAGAGTATACACCACGTTCCAAATTATTATGCAAGTGACATATCAGTAAAATTTCAGTACAATAAACAGTCAGATTTTAGTTTTTTCTAAAAAAAAAATGGTTTGTTTATTTATTCATGTCTTTTTAGAAAACTGGTATCAATCTCAGACAAAATAATTTGCCAGGTCTATGGAAACCCTACTTAGAGGTTGTTCCACATTATTAAGCAAGTCACAGTTCTCATGCAATATTGGGAGGAAGAAAGATCTTTCTGAAGATGAAAAGCATGAAATGGTGCAGTGTTGTGCAAAAGGCATAAAAACAACTAATATTGTGTGAAAACTGAATGGAGATTATCAAATTATCATAAGATTTGTGAGTGATTTAGAGCACAGAACTTGGTCAGATAAAGACTTATTAATGAAAGTTCCTTAAAAAAAAAAAATTGTATTAAAAGGGCAGCTATAAACAAAAGCCAGTGTTGATCAGCAAACAGTTATTTGAAGCTGCTGGTGTCTCTGGAGTCTCAAGAAGCTCTCCATGCAGGCTGGCAGTTGTGCGTAAAGATGCATTTTAGCCACTCCAAACCAAAGCTGACAAAGAGAAACAGTGGGACTGAGGGTAAACCTACAGGAAAGCTGCCTCACTGTGTCAGTCATTATGCTTCCTGGGGTTACATCTAGACTCCAGAGTGATGAGGGCCACCCTCACAGCGTGCAGGAGGCAGGCTATACACAAGCTACCTTATCTCACCTTCATACGGCTAGTGGGCCTTCTCATGGCAGCTCCATCGGCCATTCAATTAGGGTTTTTACACCTTTGCCGATTTCAGCGCTGGTTGATAGCCAGAGGGTTGTCAGCAGTCCACAAACAACATACCCTGGTTTTGGTGACAAGCAGTTGTTCTCTCTCCCTGAGGCTTTGGAGACAGGAACGATTTCTGCAAAGGGGTGTACCAATTGGACTGCCCCCGGCACATAGGGAAGTGGTTACAACAGATGCGTCCCTCACCGGATGGGGAGGACTGTGGCAACATCAGGGCATACGAGGCAGCTGGACCCTGCAGGATAGGACATCTCACATCAATGTCCTGGAGCTCTGGCCAGTACTTCTTACCCCAAGACACTTTAGACAGGAGTTATAAGGGAGGCACATTCTGGTGCGGACCGACAACACCACGGTGGTGTTTTTAATCAACCACCAGGGGGGCACGAGATCTCTATTGTAGGGAAAACACCCTAGGAAGTAAAATTAGCTCAAATGAAATATTTATAGGGAATTATGAAGAGTTGTTTAGATTACGACCGAGCAACTGAGTCATCCAGCGTTCATTTGCTCGAGACGTAATAAGCTCTTGTAGCGGATATAAATATCCAACAATCGTGAAAACACTGATTAAAGCACGGTAACGTAAGATCACAGTTTAAGACATTAAATCATAGAAGCACATAATACAAACACTTTCTTTTAAAATCTATAAAAAGTCTTTATTTATTCTAACACAAACTAATCTACCACGAACACACACATACATACATACATACATCCATTCATACACGTTGCAGTAAGACAGGAAGTAAGAGAGAAAGAGTTTAGGAGAGAGAGAGAGTGTGATATGATGAATTCCTAGCAAAATTATTCACTTTGGAAGATCTGACCTGAACGAACCATGAATCGTTAATTTATGCACCAGTTCAGTTTTAATCTAGGGTACTTGCTTGTGTCGACTTTAAATGTGAATTTCCCTCGTCAGCTTGCAGAGAAGAGTTTTCCAAGTCGATGGTTTGTCTTTCCAGGTCCAGGTAGTAGGTAAAAAAAAAAAATAACGTTTTAGCTTGCTGGAAAAATGAAGTGAAGTCTCTTTGTTGCTGGAGTTAAAGCTGAAGCGGCAGAAGTCGTTGGTTGAACTTGCGGCAAAACTTAGAACATGAGACTTTCAGCAGAAAATAAAATTAAGTAAAAGAAAAGAAAAGTGAGTGAAGGTTGGATGGCTTGAATGAGCGGCTTGTCTGTTCTTCTTGTTACTCCATTGTTCTGCTTACTCTGGTCATGGCTGACCGGTTCTTTCTTCTGTTGCTGTTTTCTTTTTCACTAAACACCATCTTGCGATGTGACCATTTAAACTTAGTTGTTTGTCACACCTCAGAGGAGTTTTGGCCATTCTCTGCCCCCAATAAAACATAGGTGTTACATCCCGTTTCTGCTTCAGCAGAGAGTGCCATTTTAACAATGTCTATTAAATGGAATACAATACATTTTAAACAGATTTCATTCAAGTCAGGATATAGGAAAGGGGAAAAGAATCAAATTAAGTCCAAATAAGGCACACTTTCAGTCAGTCATTCAAGAGTTAACACATTTACATGGATTGTGGGTGTTATAAAGCAAGCTGGTTACAAGTAATACTTGTGGACACAATTTGTAAAAAGTATGCAGTTAAAATATGTTTGATAAGTCCATTTAAAATAGTTTGGAGCAATTTTGATGCAGTTTAAGTTGTAGAACAGTCTTCGTTGGCTTTTCTGTGAAGTAAGGAAACCAAAGGTCTGCATTGTCTCTCTGTTTCTTTGATCTGGTGATCAAAGAATCTTTATCTTCTTGGGTGACCATTTGGTGTCGCAAATGGCTGAGTTCATCACTTCTCCTTCTGTCAGGAAACATGGATGTCGTAAAAATCAATCAGCATTGGTTTTCTCTGCAGACGAGTTGGAGCCGAAACCTCGATTCTGAATTAGAATTATATTTTGAAAGAATCATCTGAATGATTCATTTGTCTCGTTCGTCCATGGTTCCTACACTATCTTGCCTTCGACTTTCACGAGTGCTGCTGTTGTGGGCGAATAAGCGCTTTCTGTCGATTAGAGCGGCACACATTCCCTGGTCACTGCAACAGCATGGCAGATTCCCTCTCTCCGAAGCCAGGGGAGTGGTGTCTGCACAAAGCAGTCATTCAGTCAATTTGATGAATTTATGGGACCGCAGCAGTGGAACTCTTTGACAGCAGAGAGACAACACATTGGTTCACAGCACAAGAGTAGCGGGTATCACTAGGCCAGGATGCCCTGTCCCACGACTGGCCGGATCTACTCCTTGTAGTGAATTGTACAGGTATTTAATCAATTTATGGGTGAAATATATGAATATAATAAATCATAAAGCTTTATGATTAATTATGATACATATATCGACCCAAGAGGGAATTAGGTACATATATGTGAATCAATTACAACGAATTATAATTAATTACATATATGGTCAGTTCTAGTTTAATAGTTGTTTAGAGAAACTACCCCAGTTTGTCCAGCAAACTGTTAAGTTTTCCACAGACTATTATAAAAGGGAATGTTATTCTCTGGCCACGAGAATAAATTCCTATTATAGCATCAAAGCGTAAAGCGATGGTGCTAGATCGAAAACGTTAAAGTGACCAGGGTTTTATGAATGAGCAAAATAACAAAAAGCATGAATATAATGTATTTAATATATAAAATTAATAATACAAAGGTTATATGGCTAAATAGATGCAGATATATACAAAGCAAAAGTTAAGGCAGGAAAAGAGAGGGGATCAAAGATTGGCAAATTACAACCAACAGTTAAACCTTTGAGAACCAGCAAGGAAACTCAGTATAGTATAGAAGTTAATACTTGCATATAGGTTCGTTGTTGTGGTTTAGAGTTTCAGAGCGCTCGGTTTGATGAGGTTTGCTCGGCCAATGAGGTTCCCGTGTGGACCTCGTTGGACGGTAGCAAGGTCGAATGGCACCTGGATCAGGATGGTCGACCAGCAGGTGGCCCTTACTGGTCTTCGGCCTTTGGGTCTTCAGAGGAGGATCCATTTCGATGAGATTCGGCATATTCTCTGTGTTGGTGCGTCCTCTTCTCGGTTTCCTTTTGAAACCTCGAGGAAGGGCAGGCAGGCACTTGTCCATGGACTCTTGCATCCCTTTCATCCTTTTGAACAGGATAAAGGCTAGGCCCAGGGTCAGTGCGTACCCGATTGCCATGGAGAGGCAAAGGGCTGTGTCGGCAGCAGTCCAAGCCTGGGCTATAGGTGAGCTGGTCAGGATGGGCTGTATCGACGGGAGTAATGTCAATTAGCTGGGACCCCCCTTCCTCAATCCTCAGTTCCAGCTCTGGGGCCAAGGTGAGGTTGTGGTTCCTGAAAAAGGATGGGATCTCCAGTTCCGACTGGTACTCTTCACTTGAGATGTGGTACAAGGCCAGATCATCAAGGTGGAGGATGGCACCCGGGGGTACCTGCATCCACATACTTTGATTGGGCAGGCTGACACGAGTGGCAGTGTCGTGCTGATCGTAGATCAGGGTGGCAGTGCAAGTGGGGGTTTTAACAAGCCATCGATTGCCCACAATCTCAGCTTGTGTTCCGATGACTTGGGTGCGAGGCTTGGCCTTGGCAGGGCAGCTTGTGTCGCTGACCATGGGCTGCAACCCGCAGATTCCTTCAGTATTGTCTCTGAGGAAAGGTTTGCTAGGACAGAGTTAATGAATGTCTTTGGTCAAAACACACATGCGCAAATTGGGAGCCAGGTACAGCTGGGGATTGCTGTCGTGGTATGCTACCACAGCTGGAGTGTGTATCTTGATATGGGTGTTACCCTTCCAAAACCCGACATTGACAATGTCTTTGAGTCGGTAGATGTTATCTGATTCAATGATGGGTAGGTTTAGGAGGAAGGCCACCTCACTTTGCTCGGGGTCGATGTGCAGTAGGATGGCACTACCCAGAGTGTAGGCAAGGTGGGTTTGGATAGGGTCCGTGGGTCTGACGGCAGCAGAGGTCAGCCGAGGTTAAACAGGGTCCCGACGGCAGCTGCGGCTCCGAGCAAAGCTCCCAAGAACCGTTTGGTGCGTCTGGTTGGCAGGAGGCACACAAGGGCGAACCACAGCAGCATCCTGTTACAGAGAAGAGGGGAAGAGAGAGAAAGAGAGAGGGAGAGAGGGGGAGAGAGAGGCATGGTTGGTCAGTGAGGGATGTCCGTGGTTGGTGAGGACAGTTTTCCGAGGATTGCAACTGGGTTTAGCTTGCATTGTTCCCTTCCCTGCCTTTCTCTGTCAACAGCCACATGTCTCTTAATCTGGTTACGGTGGACCCATTTGAAAATTGGTTCTTTCTGCCCCCGGCTCAATTTGATTCGGTATGCAACCGGGTTTGTCCACAATCTCATGAGGTCCCGTCCAATGGGGGAGGAATTTCTTTGATAGCCGTTTGGAGGCTGTTTTGGGTGGCGGAGTGAAAAGGTAGTACCAGACCCGGTCACCCACATCCAGTTCCTGGTGTGACGCCTTGCGGTCGTAGTATGCTTTCTGGCCTTCCGCACTTTGTTGAAGCTGTTGTTGGGTGAAAGCGAACGTGGTTCTCAGGTGTCGGTGTAGCTCGTCGAGATACTGGTGGGTAGTGTAGGCGGTGACAAGGCTGGAATCTCCCGGTTGATACAGCAGGTGCAACGGCAGAGTCATCTGTCGCCCAGTCATTAGTTCAAAGGGAGACACCCGAGTTGACTCCTGCGGAGTGGCTTTAATGGCCATGAGTACCAGGGTAAGTTTCACATCCCAGTCTTTCTGGTTGGCTGACACATATTTTCTCAGCATGCTAACCACAGTTTTATTGGTCCATTCCACTTGCCCCGAGGAGACTGGATGGTGGCTGATGTGCAACTGGGCTTGTACGCCCAGAAGTCTCAAAATTTGCTGCATGATCTCGGCGGTAAAGTGAGTACCTCTGTCAGAGTTGACTCTCAGTGGCAATCCGAACCTGCTGAAAATGTGGTTTATCAGGAGGTATGCCGTGGTCTGGGCCGTGTCGTTAGGTGCTGGAAGACACTCTATCCACTTAGTGAACTGGCACACGACCGTGAGAAAATACCTGTTTCCTCTCGTCGATCTGGTCAGGGGCCCCACCTAGTCTATCTGGAGGTCCGACCATGGGAATGTGACTCCTTGAGCATGACCCCCCTTTAGCCATGTGGTATCAGAAGCCTTGGCGCAGTGAGATCATCAGGAGCATACCACAGAATGTTTTCTTTCACACGCAGCATGTGCTTGACGTCGTGCAGTCGTTTGAGGCCAGGGTTGGTGTTGAAATCAGACTGCGTGATCGGGTGGCAGGAGGGGTTTTAGAGGTGGTTTTTCACCATGTGGATGGAGGAATCCGAGGCTTGAAGGTCAGCTATGTCGTTGCTGGAAATTTGTGGAGTCAGTGAAAGTGGTTGTGATGTGGGAACCAATGTGGGAGCAGTATGTTGGCTGCGGGTTAATGCTGCCATGCCAGGGCTGGGTGTTTGGGTGGGGGGTGACCACAGATTACCCTGTAGTGCGCCAGTCTTGGCAAGGGCATCAGTTTGGTCATTCAAGTCTTTTTTTCAATGCCTGGTAGCTTAGAATGTCCTTTTACCTTTTTCCAGTAAACAATCATGTTGTGTGTTTGAGTGATATCATCGCATGCTCGGAATATGTGTTGGTGTTTGACCGGCTTTGTTGTTTGCGGTCTTGAAGCCATTTTGTTTCCAGCCTGGGAGGTGGCATGTGAAACTGAGCCTGGCATAGTTTGAGTCTGTGCAAATGAGAAGTTCTTTGATGTTGTGGGCCAATGCGAGTTGGAGGGTTATGAGAATAGCAGCTACCTCCGCATACTGCGATGACTGGGAGCCCAAATTGAAGTGTTGTGGTGGGCAGGGTTGGTCGTTTAGCCATAACACCCCTGCACCTGCCTTTAGGATGCCCTCATGGTTGTAGGAACATCCATCAACGTAGGCAGTGGGCATACCTTGGCATGCATTCTCTTCAAAGTACCGGTGGCAGGTCGGTTGCCGTTATTGGGGTACTTCTATCTCCAGTGTTGAAGCTGGTGTGTCATCGGAGCAGTTTTGGCAGGCAGCCAAGCCGTTGCCCAGAGCAGATTTGTGATTTTGGGCATATCGTGCCTCAACGTTGCGCCCCTGGAGGGCCATCAGCCACGTGGCTATGCGTGAGTTGGTGACTACACCATCTCTGATGCGTTGGCTGTTGAGGAAAGTGACAGGCTGGTGACAGGTCTCTATGATAACCTTTTGTGCCCCAATGTAGTTGGAAAATCTTTGGATGGCCCATACAGTGCAGAGCAAAGCCTTTTCACAGTCTGAGTATTTGCACTCTGGTGCCAGGAGTGTTTTGCTGGCATACACTACAACTCTTTTGTCTTGATCATATCGTTGGTAGAGACCAGCGCTCAGGCAGTCCTTGGAGAATCCGGCTTCCAAGTAGAACTCCTTCTTTGGATCGGGGTAAGCCAGACATGGGGCTGTACACAAATGTCGTTTCAGTTCGTTCATTACATTTGTTTGGGCTTCCGTCCAGACAAATGGGCAGATCTTTTTCAGCAGAGCAGTTAGAGGTCTTGCAATGTCCGAGTAGTTCTCTCTGAACTGCCGCGAGTAGTTGCACACACCTAGAAAACTGTGCAGCTCTGAGACGTTAGTGGTAGGTTTGATAGTTTGAATAGCTTGAGTGCGGCTGGACTGCGGTTCAATGCCCATTTGGGCGTGTTGGAATACGCACCGTGTGAAGGTTTGTGAGGCCACAGTCTAAAGAGTCTTTGGCAAATGACGCTTTGAATTTGTACAGGACCTGTCTGAGTTTTTGGCAGTCTGCATCATTCTTTAGGGCGTCTGCATCCTTCAGAATTTGTTGGATTTGAGACTCAAACCCTGGGAATGGCTCCTCCGTTGTGGTGTCAGCTGTCAGGTTGGCTGTCAGAGGTGCGGTGCTTTCCTGAGTTTCACAGGCAGGCTAGCTAGAGACTGTGTATACTGCAAGATGTTGGTCCTCCATCAGCTCCGTTCTGCACACCTGTTCTGTGGGTACCGGCATGATGGAAGTGATGGAGATGATCTTGAAGGGTGCGGTGCACACTGTGTTGTCTGCGCTCCCTTCTGGGATCATTGCAGCTGGTATTGAACCAATGACTGGTAAATTGAGTTTGAAGTCATGGAAATCGTGGCTTACTAGCCATCCCAGCTGGTAGGCCTTGGGAATTCTGATGGGGGTAGCCATGCAGTTGTTGAGCAAGATGTAGATTACACGGGATGACACTTCAGTGAGGGGTGTGGCTTCCAAAGTGAGTCCAAGTTCCACGCTTTCAGGTGAAAGTTGGAAGAAACCCAGCGTGTTGTTCAGGTTTTGGCCACATCTCATGTTAAGCTGAACAGCGACCCCTTTGGTGTAAGCGGGTACTACAGTTTCATGTTCGTTGACCAGCAAGCAGACTTCCGGAATAGTCTGGCCAGACATGAGGTTCTCAATGTTGACAGGAACAACAGGGGGCTGTACAGTCATTGGAGCCCACACTACCTCATTAATAATGTCCACGTGAGCTTTGAGGCGAATCAGGAGGTCTGCTCCAACGTAGACGTCATGCGTTAGGTCCAGAAGGACCAGAAAGTAATGGGTTAGAAACCGGCCGTTCCATTTCAAGTTCAGAGCGCCAAATTTTCAGCTGTCTGAAGTCCAGTAAGGGCTCAAAGCGATCTAGCAAGTCTTTGCCAATGAGCAGGGGAAACGTGTCCATTGGTGAGATGTATACAGGGTGTACTAAGCTCATTGGACAGATGGTTAGATGAATGGGAGCTATTTGTTCAAGTTGGATCTCAGTTTGGCTGTATGACTGCACATTCAGCTCACATTTTTGTGACTTGAGAGTCCGATTTTGTCTCTTAGCTTCATCTCTGAGTCTTTCAAAGAGGTTAGTTGACATTAAAGTTAGATCTGCCCCGGTGTCTACCAGGGCTTCAATCCTCACGTCATTTTCCACAGTGATGGCTATGTACAGCTTTCGGGCCACCCCCTTTTCGATCAGGTTTCCCAGGAGTCTTGGTACCGGGGCTTGGGTGCTGACCAATAAGCAAGTAGGGCTGGTGTCATGTGATTCGTTTGGGAGGCATACAACCAAAACAGCACTTTCTGGTACCTTGGAGTCCTAGTCGTCGGTGGGTTGGTGTGAGTTGGTTTGCTCTGAGTGTGCAGTCATCGGCTGAGGTGACTGGGTGATGAGGTCACTCGGTGATGCACTAACTGACTGTGTGGTAGGTCTCTGGTCGGCCGTGATTTGGGTGTGAGGTTCTGTTAACCCTCTGGAGTCTGAGGCTGATTTGGGGCCTGGAGAAGTTTTGACATGCCCTGACATTTGTGCTTTTTTCAGTTGTTCATAAACATATAAATGACAAAAGTGTCATTACACTGTATTCAGCACAAACTAGGCTACAATAATATATGAGGAACATGTATGTACATGTTTGTGTTTTTGAAGGAATAATGTTTATGCGTGGTTACTGAAAAAACAAAAAACTTGTACACTGAAATAAGGCCAAGAAAAGTATAGTAAATCTGTGTTCACAAGACTTTAGGGTATTGGAGGTTGTAGACTAGAGTTTTTGCTTCAGAATTATGTAAAAATTATGCTGCCTACTCCTTCATATAAAACAATATATTGATTTAGTTTTTGTAAGACACTTTTTGCCAAGAAACACAGTATGCGTGGAGGCGTGAATCACCACTGAATAATGGGCCATTCTCACTTGAGAAGACAAAAAAATTGGATAGTAATGAGCTGAAATGACTTGCATATTAATGAGGCATTTCAGTCAGGTAGGCTGTGAAAAAAACCTTCTGTGATGTCTCAAGCTCATCATGATATATGAAACATACAGAAAAATATTATTACAATATAAAGTAATGGTTTTATATTATACTTTAAAATATAATGTATTTCTGTGATGCAAAGAGTCTGAATATAGGCTTTTAGTTTAAAAGCATGCACATTTGGAGAAATATTGGATTCTCATATGCTTATGTCAATTTTCTTATATTATATTTATATTATATATAGAATATTAGTTATATTTATTTAATATGCATTGTCATTACTATGAGCCCTGGTGTTTTCAATTCATCCTTGAAGTCGGAGGGCGCTCTCTGTGCATTTTTAGTCCACAAATTCATCTAAAAGAAGAAGAGGCTATTCCATGAATGGAGTTTCCAATTCATACTGCAGCCGGAGGGCGCTAAAGAAACAAAAACTCATCTAAAATTCATCTATAGAAGAAAAGAAAACAGGAACTAACTGCATGTCTTCTAGGGCTCGCTAACCATGACTTTTACATCCAGATAAACACTTTTCAAGACAATAAATACACGATTGAGACGATGAATGCATATATTGCCTCTGAATTTGCGTCTGAATAGCGCTGGCTCCGTGGGCGTGGCCGCATTAGCGGATAATGAGCTGAATCACGGACTTCTGACATGGCTCTCTTTTCATACAGATTACATAAACACAGAAGGTTTGTTTTCGATTTGACTTACATGATTTAAAACCTGACATCTTAAAGTTTTTTTAGACATAAGTTTAATTTTTCTGTGATTAGTATTCACTAAGTTACAGTTCATTTTCTGAGAACTATCAGATTGGACTTCGTTCAGAGGGAGAGGAGAAATCACGCATCATGTTAGTTTTCTTTATTTTACAAAAAGCACAACATTGTGTTTTTACTCTGAGTGTATACAAATAAAAGAAGATATTCTATAGTTTCAATTGATATATTACTTATGTCTCTATGACAAAAAATGACGGAGTATTTTAAGTCTGTTTTGCTGCAATGTGAAAAAAAACCTGCAAAACGCACCGGCGCGTTTTCAGACCTCAGAGTGTTAAAGGGCTGTCAGGGCAGACGTTGGGGGTAGACCTTTCTCCTAGTCATAAGGAGTCTGGCTTGTCGTTCTTGTCTTCTTTTTGGGGCTTTTTCTGAATCAGTTCCTTCAGAACCTTCAGAATCTCTGCAGATGCAAACATAACTGCGTTGTTCAGCTCCTGTGAGAGCTCGGACTTGGGCTTGTTCGATGCATGTCAGGAGGCGTTCTGTCTTTGGCGGTCGGGGCTTGAAGCTCTGGCCTATGAAGGCCTGCCATTTCTGGGTCACCGGCTGGCTTCCCATGAGGCGCTTTTGGTTGTTGGATGGACGTGGCTTGTCCCAGAATCTTTCGGAGCGCCTGGCCTGGTGCTTGGGATGGGCACCCTCGTGGTGAGGCTGCCCTCTGCTGGCTGGGAACTGTCTTGCCTCTCTGTTAAACGGTCTGTCACTGTGGTGTGTGTGTACACCCTCTAGGGCCAGTTATGGGCAGTGATCAGAGACCAGGTAGATGGTTGGATTTTTAACAGTCTTTTCAGATATAGCCCTTTGCTTGGAATAAGCTTTGTGGGCTAAATCTCGCAGCTGCTGAGTAGACATACTCCGTGGGCAGGCCAGGACTCCCAGATGATGACTTACTGCAGGGTGCAAGTTTCTGAGAAACAAAGTCTTAAAGTTGAAATCTTCCTCCATTCCTGGCTCATTACATGCTCCGAAGTAGGCCCTTCGTATGCGGTTTTAGTATGCTTGTGGGGTTTCCAGTCTGCCCTGTTTAAGGTCCACGGCAGCGAGGAGCCCTTGGTCAGATTCAGGGTCAGAAAACTCTTTGATCAGAGCCTGTCGCAGCTGCTGGTAGTCTGATTTGACAGCTTCTGGCTGTCGATCTAGAAAGCTGCGCACGTCACGGCTGGACGTGATTCGGAGTAGATACAATCTGTCCCATGCATTCACGTTGGCCACATTTTGCAACAGGAAGTCAATATCTTGCAAATACGCGTCAACGCCCCCTGCAGGATTTGGGGTAAAAGTGGGAATATTCTTTGCTAGCTTGTTCAGTTCTTTGGGATCCATGCCGTGGCTCGTGGCACGGCTTTTCTGGGGCGGCTCCCATCCCTTTGCTCCTGACCAAGGTTCTTGGATGCTGATGCTTGGGCAGTGGGCTTTCACCCCCTTCACGAACTAGGGATTCTTGACTGGCGCACTTAGGCCCAGTGGCAAAAGGGAGCTGCATGACATACGAGTCCATCATGATCAAGATGATGTTGGGTCTGAGCCTGGTTCCTCCGGGCTTCCTCAGCCTGGAACTTGAGCGCTGCTACTTCCTGCTCCAGAAGTGCGTTGCTCCTTTCATTGAGCCTTACCTTGGCGATGAGGTTGTATAGCTCTGCATCGGATCGTTGATTCAAGTCCCCGTCCAGCTGCTTGCGGCTCAGGTGCTGAAGGTCACCGGCGGTGTTGGGCAGGATCGTGTTGGTCATGACGCCCAACCAGGTCTCGAGGTGGTCCCAGTGGGTGTCAGGGCTGGATGCTCGCGACATAGTGGCTTTTACCATTGACAAGAGAAAGACAGCACAACAAAGACAAGAACCAATAGTAGTGTTAACATATACCTTGTGTCACTTTTGAATGATTTATGACTTATGCACATGATTTATTACATCCTCATATTTCTCAGACTGACAGTTGTCAGATGTCAGATGTCAGGACATGTGTCAGGTAATATATATGACCCATGGTGTTACATTGTGACGTGGCTATGTGACTTCCTATACCAGTGGCTGTATGACTTCCCAAGCTGTTGTCTGTACGTGTTAAAAACAGATCAAAACAGGGGGAGACTTTTCACACCTGCGTCACTACCTACATCCTAATTTTGTTATTTAAATAAGGTTTTGGGGTGTGTTACACTATCGATCACAGAAGATATTCTGCAACATTCCTGTTACAATGGCAGCTCAGAGAACTCCTAAAACCCCTAGAAGGGTTATGTGTGTTTCACCAACAAGAGGTCCTGTTGAAATGAGGGATGAACTGACTTTTGCACCTAGGAAGAAGCAAAATGTTAGTTTGACAAAGTTTCTTCACGAAGATGTGGATTTTGTGAAGCGTGATTTCGTAATGTCTGGTAATCGTGTGGGACAATATGCGTTTGACAAGGTGGCGCGTGTTGTGAAACTCTACACTGTGGATGTTGGAGATGATTTTACATGGCAAGACCCTTGTTTGATCTTCCCTGCGAAAGACTGGTTTATGTTTTTCAATTACATTTGGAGAGATTTGAATGACTGCAGTGATGATCCATTGTACATCGCTGAGTGGGATGGCGTGACTCCCAACACAAGATTTCGTGTGGTCGGAGATCATGGTAAAAAGCTACCAGAGGATTGTGTTTATATTTTTTGTTGCAACGACAAGACAAAGCTCCACGAGCGTACATGGCCTATCCCTGAGTCTGAGCATCATATGCACTACGACATGAGGTTTTTGTTTCAGTGGAAGGATGTACGTATGCTTGACAACATTTTCACCTGTATTGACATGTTTAGATGGTGTGACATGTATGATCGTTACAGCTCCGTGAAGGTGAAATTGTTTCACCCTGAGCGGGGCGTTACCAATACTGAAGACCGCCTCTTAAGTCCACCCACATATTACAGCCATTAAATACGCCTGCAAAAATCTCTACGCTCACAACATTCAGCCACCATGTCTCAAGAATCTACAACTGTCTACTGCCACAACACTGCGGAAACTGACGTAACGATGCCTGATGACGATGCTATACCATTGGAGCCCCACCCACAAACATGTGACAACAGTTGGTTGGATAAATTCTGCATGGATCTGGGGTATCACAATCTGACCTTCCTTACAACACCGTACGGCAACACCGGCACAATAGCTGGAGCAGTGGCCTATGCCGGAGTGGACTACACAGACAACTGTATCCGCACCGACGGGTTCAGAATTATAAAAGCTACTGTCGTCGTCCTCCTGGAACATCTCATCAACAAAAAACTTAAAGAACTCTGTGCAGGCTGTGAAGTAAACCACCCGAGTCAAATCAGACATTCCTGTTTGTTTGAACCTGGACCGTATTTCTTTGATGCATACTTTGAGGAGCTGTCTCACAGTCTGCTTAAACCGGAACTTAAACACATTGTCACCCAAGCACTGAACCGTTGCGGATTAAGGGTGCACCCCCAGAGGGTTCAGGGTTCTGTTGACGCTATTCTGCATGAATTGCGTGACGAGGTATACATTGTGGAGAAACTTTGTGAAGTCAGAGAAAAAGTTGTGGACGTTAACAGTGAACAGATTGTCTATGACGCTGTGGACAGCTGGAAAGGCTTTGTCCAAGTTGATCGCGTGTAACATCACCATGGGAAACACGTGCTTCGCTACCGGTCTGGCAAAGTGTCTACTTAAAAGACGTATCAGATGTGAAATGACTAATTTGTTGTATAACATCATTAACGATCATGGATGTGTATCTATCAATGTAAACAGATGTGGTGTTGATGCCAAACGTTTTACAAACCTCAAGAAACAAATGTGTGTTGTAAGATCAGTGTCAAATGAGTGGACTGATATGATGCGTATGTGTGTTAATGCTGGCGAGCCAATTTGTGTGTCTATCAGAAAAATTTTAGACCTGATGACTGAATGTGGGAATTGTATTAGAGTAGCCGATATTTTGTGTCTGTGTACATATGTGACAGATTTATGTGTGGTCATGCTGTCAAGAGATGATCAGACCGATGTTTGTGAAATCATTGATACACTGATTGATTACATCCTTGAGAAAAACACTGTAATGTGTATACAATTTCTACACCATATCGATGATGTATGATGCCGGTGTTTTCTTTCACTGTTTGAAAAAATAAATATCCTATTCACTTAAACAAACCGTGTTATTCCTTTGTGGAGGCTGATGTGACAATATGTCTGAAGAAATGAAAAAGATTTATTACACACCATCTAACCCTGGTTCTTTAGGTGGTAAAAAACGTTTAAAAGATGCTGTTTTAAAAGAAACAGGTGTTCGTTTATCTAATAAGCAGGTTTCAGACTGGCTCGTTGGTGAGGATGCGTACACGCTACACAGAACAGCGCCTGTGAAATACAAAAGGAATCGTGTCTTTGTCTATGGTATTGATATGCAATTTCAATCTGATCTGGTTGATATGTCGGCATATTCCAAGGAGAATGACAACAATAATTTTCTGTTGACATGTATCGACCTGTTTAGTAAATATGCATGGACACGTGTGTTAAAAAACAAGAGTGGCGTAGAGGTTGCTAAAGCTTTTGAATCTATACTGAATGACGGACAAACACCGTTGAGGCTACAGACAGATAAAGGGAAAGAATTTTACAATAAACACTTTCAAAATCTGATGAAAAAATATAACATCACGCATTTTACAACGCCAACTGAATTAAAGGCGAGTGTCGTCGAGAGATTTAATAGAACCTTGAAATGTAGAATGTGGCGATATTTAACAGCTACAAACTCCAAACGCTACATCGATATACTTCAAGACATCACACAAGGATACAATGCCAGTTATCACAGAAGTATCAAGATGAGGCCTATTGATGTGTGTAAAGAAAACGAGTCTCTTGTGTTACATAACCTATACGGTGACAGCATAAACCGCCCTGTCAAACCGGTATTTAAATACAAAAATGGTGATGTGGTAAGAATTTCTAAAGTAAGAGGCCCTTTTGCAAAAGGGTATGAGGAAAACTACACGCATGAGTTTTTCACTATTACGGCCTGCATCCCACGTGATCCTCCTGTTTACAGATTGTGTGATTATGACGGTGACGTTATCGACGGTGTATTTTATGCGGAAGAGTTACAAAAAATAGTTGTGAGTAAAGACAAAACATTTAAAGTTGAAAAAATTTTAGATAAGAAGAGGAAGGGCCGTAAAACATTACTGCTGGTACAGTGGCTCGGATGGCCTGCTAAATTTGCATCATGGGTTGATCAGAAAGAGCTGGTTGATGTACAAACACCATAAAAACAAATTCATGCATAGGTTGTGTGCATTAGTCTAATTCCAAACATGGCTGAGGGTGGATTTTATGTTACGCTCCCCTGCAATGCCTCATTAGCTGCTTATCCAGAAAACACTATATCTAGTTATACAACCAGATTGGCAAGAACTCTAAACTTAAAAGGAGAATGGGAAGTTGGGTTGATCGAAATTGAATACCCTAGAAGCTGGTATACGTTTAATGAGGAAGACGCCGCATTCATCATCAACTACGATGAAACAACACCTGCAGATAGAGAGGGTTCCCTCCCCGAATACCCTGCTGAAGACAAAGAAACTGAGATTTTCATAATCAGGGATAAAAAAATATCAAATGTACTACAAAGGTTAAAGGCCGGTTATTATGATGACGTTGTTTTTTTGATCAGAGAGATCAATGCGAACCTTCCAACACACGTGAGATTGGGTTTTGATCATGTTAAAAACAAGGTGTTTCTGAAAGGGAGCCCGAAGACGTCGTTGACATTTTATGGGAAGCTGGCTGTTATTTTAGGATTAAAACCGGGGGTGGCTATAGAAACTAATAACCGAAGTGATGAAGACCGTAGTGTTGTGTTCACAGCTGTGACATACGCGCCCTATCAAGCTGACATAAATGCTGGATTCTACACCATCTATATATATACGGATATAATAGAATATCAATCAGTTGGAGACCATCACGTCCCACTATTAAGGTGTGTACATATAGATGGTGAGAATAACAAGATCATTAGTGTTAGATACGACAGACCGCATTACGTGCCGGTTAATAAATCATCCATCACCGATATAAGCATACAAGTGAAAGACGACCGAAATCAAGACGTACGATTTAGTTACGGGAAGGTGTGTGTTAAACTTCACTTCAGACCTGTGAAACATTGTATTTTTTAATACACGGGTTAGAAAAATGGTTTATCACAGTAATCTTAATGCAGACCCCATGCGGTACGTAGCATACTATCAGAATCAGGCAGGCAGTGGCCTACCCGGCTATGCAGGGGGCGGAGTCATGTATGGTTCGGGGTTGGGCGGACTTTTTCGGGGTTTTTTTAGAATGGTAATACCGCTGCTAAAACGTGGATTTAGTATAGCCAAACCGCATCTTAAATCAGCTGCGAGAAATATATTAAGCGATGTCGTTAGCAATACAATATCAAGATCTTTTAACAACAACGACACTCAAGATGGGTCCGGTCTAATGGTGATGACTCGCAAAAGAGCTTCTAGGCCGCCAGGGGTGCGGAGGAGTGGCCACACACAGAAGAAAACAAAACGTGCTCAGAAGAAAACGCCAGTTGTAAAACGCAAGCGCAAGGAGACAGCAAAACACACTGCATCAAAAAGAGCAAAGAGATCTGTTAATACAATATTTTAGAACATGTCTCTTATTCACAACATGTCAGAAGAATCTTTAAAAACAGAGCTGGATCTGTTTACAATCCCACCAACCCAAACTTCGATCGAAAGAAATACTTATATTGAGGTGCCGCCACTATCAGCAATATCTGACTCAACACCTCTGGAGTTTTTTATTGCGGGGGCTGGTGAGGATTACGTTGACCTAAACAACACACTTCTGTTTTTGCGGCTCAAAATTACCAATCCTGATGGGACTGATATCGCAGATGGGGACCCGGTCGGTCTTATCAACTACCCTGGGGCTACAATATTTACACAAGTGGATGTGTCACTTGGTGATCGCCTTATATCACAGAGTTCTAGCACATATCCTTATCGTTGCATAATAGATTGTCTTACCAACTATGGCAAAGACACCCTTGAAACAAATTTCTCAGCAGGGCTCTTTTACAAAGACACTGCGGGGCATATGGACGTAGCAGACCCTGCTGGGGAAAATCGTGGCCTGACAAAGAGATCAGCCTTTACTAATGCTAGTAATGTGGTTGAACTGCTTTCTTCTATCCATAGTGATATATTCTTTCAATCCAAACTTCTAATACATTCTTTGGACATCCGAGTTCGTTTGACCAGAGGTAAAGATGAGTTCTGTTTAATGAGGAACAATGCCACAGCTTATAAACTAAACATTCTGTCTGCATCGCTGTTTGTGAAAAAAGTGTCCGTGTCGCCAGCTGTGAGGTTGGGTCACGCACAAGCGCTGCTTACAACAACCGCCAAATATCCGATTGAACGCGTCTGTATGAAGACGTTCTCAGTACCGGCAGGATCACGTGTCTGCAATCAAGAAAATCTGTTCTTAGGGACGCTACCAAAATCTATGGTTATAGCGATGGTTGATAATGATGCATTTACAGGATCATATAATAAAAATCCATTTACATTTAAAAACTATGATTTAGAATTTCTAGCTGTTTATGTGGATGGTCAACAGTACCCTGCAAAACCTTTGCAACCTGAATATGAAAACGGTTCTGCAGTGCGCGAGTTTTACCAGTTAGCATTGGCTTCCGGAAGACATCTTAAAAACCAGCCTCTGTCTTTTGATAGGGAGGAATTTTTGCATGGTTATACACTGTACGCATTTAACTTTACACTGGACGAGGAGTGCAGTCAGCATGTATCACTTATCAAGAGTGGAAATATTAGACTAGAAGCCCGTTTTAGACAACCTCTACCCCGTACCGTCACATTATTAATTTATTCTGTCTTTGACAGTCTAATTGAAGTTTCAAATCGGCGACAGGTTCTGGTTGATTATTATTAGCACATAAGTAATGAACACCGTGCAACTCACTTCTATCATGGATAAACTTTCCTGCAATGTTCATTTTCTTGGCGTGATCCCATGTGATTATCTACCAAAAACGGCTCTAAGGAAACTACCTGTATCAGTTATTATAAACACAGATATATCAGGACTTCCGGGCCAGCATTGGCTAGCCATCTACATCAACGAAGATGGCGTTGGATGTTTTTTTGACAGCTTTGGCAACAAGCCGGAGCATCCTCTTTTTCCATCATTTATCAAAAATTTTTTAACTCAGAATTCTAAGGAGGTCCAACACTCGACTGTCCAAGTCCAAGATTACTCATCAGATACATGTGGACAGCACTGTGTATTCTTCCTCTACAACATGGCGAAAGGGTTTGATTATGATTATGTGTTGAAATTGTATACTGGTGATTGTATTAAAAACGACAAAATGGTGTCAGCATTTGTGAAAAAAATAAAGCAAACCCCATGTAATGAAAATGCATTAAAATGTGTTCAGTGTGTAGAAACAGGTGATATGTTTATGTCCTATGTTTGATTTCTTTTAATAAAACATTCAAACAATTTTAAAAATTCATGCATAGACTCTTTTATTATTGTACTTTTTTAACACGACATCACACATAATAAATATCATGTTAAAATAACGATAATGATAATAACAATAATAATAATAATAATAATAATAACGATAATAATAATAATAAACGATTATACACGTGTTCAGGACTCATATTAAACATATTTAAAAACTTAACCACTTTCCATGTTCAAGTTTGGGTGTTCTGAAAACTTGATCTTCAGAATGATTTGAAGGAGTTGATGGTGTACTCGTATGCACTTTCTGTTTTTTACTCTTCTTAGATGAAACAGTCACAGTCTGTGCCGTTTTGGTTTTGAAAGAGTTAATTGCACGTCTGACCTGTTGATTTGGTACCATAGAGTGTGGTAAATTTAAACCGGCAAAAGCTTCCAAAAACTCATTCCACCCATCCGGTCTCCGCTCATCAGCAATCTTATGTGGTGCTGTAATGCTTTTAATTAAATCAAGCATATGGGAACCAGGGATTGTTACTCCTTTAAATACAAACTCACCAGTGTCAGTCCATGAAGAAACACCTTTAGATTTAGACATTTTTTCTAAAATGTAGCGGATATTTTTCACACGCCTCTGTGGTACATTTTTTAAAATCTCTTCTGAAACATTATCTAAAACACCAAACGGTTCACTAACTGTTGTTGGTGGGTCTTCTTTTTCATCATGTTCGGGCTGTGGAAAACTCAGCATTAGTGCTGCAGACTCCCTATCCCCTTGTTTAGCTAGTGTTAAAAATCTTTGCAAAACAACTGTGTACATTTTAGCTTTTTCATAGGGATTCAGATCGGACCTTTGCAGAATGTTTTTTATAGTAATGTCCAAATCATTTTCCACGAACTGACGTATAGACTCACGTGTGTTAGAGGGTTTCAACATATCCAGCTGGTGTTGTGGAACTAAAAACATCTTCTCAGCATACTCCATCGTCAGACCTTATTTAGAGGTAACCAAGCTTGTTATGAAGGGGATCGCTATGCTTAAAAGTGGTAATAAAAATCCCCCTTTTTGGTTGATTAACCGTCTTTTCCTTTTAACACCAACCTTCTTATCTGCAACAATTTTAATATCAGATCTTCTTCTCTTCAGTCTCTGATATTGTTGTGGTGTGAGCGGAATATTGCCGTGAAGAACATTAAGAGCAACCTCACACAATGCTACTACGAGCTCGTCTGCAGCAGACTCTAAAATAACCCGTCTTTGTTTAGGTGTTGCTTTTAATAACAGCTTTAAAAGCGGAAGGTTCCTTAAAAGTCTTGCAGACATTTTTTTTATTTTTTTTTATTTTTAACAAACAGCAGGGTCAGTGTTTTTTTTTTCTTTTTCTGAATGTATACAACAGGATGTTTTGAGAGTAAACTCGTTCTGAGACGATACTGGTCCGGGGTTGCTGCTTTAAAGTCAACCAAAAGGTATCCGTAAGGAACACCGGTAGCATCGTGATAACAATCCATAAAAAAATGGGTGTTTCTGGGATACATCTGCCGTGCTAACACATTAATTTGGGTATTGTCTCTGGGGTTTTTAAACAACACCAAATAACTTGTGTTTAAATTGATGGTTCTACTGGATTTTCCTTTACAAAAGAGATTCTGAATTATGTACAAGCAACTCATATTCCTGTGATGCACATAATTTGTGAATAAACGTTCAATCTCGACGTTGTTACATGCATCATTCATGACATCATCAAGGATTAAAAGGGCAGCTTTATTGGGAGGGAACAGCTGATCATCGTTCAAGCTCTGTGGTATTCCTTCAATAAATTTGATATCATACAATCTTGATAATTCATCATACAATGGCTGCCAACAGTCGTATATTATCACGATATTCTCAATCTTTCTAGAAATCACACTGTTAGCATTTTCTAATAACATTTTTACAAAAAACGTTTTGCCAGAGTTGGAAGGTCCACATAATACACAAGCAAATGGAAATTGTAATCTGAAATCAAAACCATCGGTGTCTCGTACACCATGGTGACCAAAAACGTTGTCAGTAGCCATATGGTAGAGTGGTGAAGTCTGGACACAGTACGCGTTTGTTGTAAACTACCTTGAATTTCTTGCCAACTGACTTGTTTTGAAGAGTGAATTTCTTTTTGTTCCTTACAATACCATCAGCTCGTGCAAGAATATAGTTATCACACCCCACCCCCCGAACATACTGTTCGACAAGTCCGATCAAAGAGTCTAGCCTAATGACCTCGGAGTTTACAGCGCTTAGTGTGATGCCTTTGGCTTTCATACACACATTACCCTTAGCTGTGCGATATCCATAACTTTTCGGGCCGCTTGAACAGAATTCCACTATGTGATCGTTATCACCAACCTCGTCAGTAAGATTGCCAAGGTACGGCCCTAGCGGAGGTTCATATTCACCATCTTTAGATGTGAATATCACAGAATCAGTGTCGCAATAAAGCACCCTATCACCCAGCCTATCCATAAGATCATAAAGTTCTAACCGTGCATGGGCTGTTGTAAAAGCGCCAAGAAAGACATTGATGTCACGGGTCTGACATCCTTTCCCATCTGCGTAAGCCCACTGAACAAGTGCAACAGTGTCTGACACAAATGAGAAATGTTTGATGTCATATTCTGTGTTAAAAATGTGTTGGGCGAACTGTTCAGGGTCTGTAATTAATTCAGATGTCGGAAGAGATTCTTTCATTGAGAAGCGACCCCAAAGCGAGTTCAGCAGGAGTTTCATTATTGATCTGCGTGCTGCGTTAAACTCAATTTTGTCCGGATTCAATTTAACGTCCTCTTTCTCAAAGTAGTCTCTGATGTAAGACTCCTTGTCTGCATCGGTCACGACGTCTTTTGGATACCCTGAACTCTCCTGTTTGAACTGTAAAAATGTCTTAACATAATCGCAAAATAACGTGTCAGATCGTTGCGGGAAATGCCAGACCTCTTCAATTTGAGATACCACATACCCCTTCTCGACAGCTTTTAAAAGCTCGATACTAACCCAGCAATCGTGAATGGCTCTTTCTTCATCACTGTGAACACACGGCTGAGTCTGGTTCTGCTGTTCAGCACACGTTCTACAGAGAGGAAAAAGGAGCTTTCCCGAGCTTCTGAACTGTAGTACGGGGTGAAGCAATTTTCTCGGCGGGATGACGGTAGCTTTTATTAGCCCATAATAATCTTCAAGGTTTTGAAAATCCTTGTGGATTATTTGTGGATGGCCTACGGGGTAGGTTTTTCGTGCCTGCACATAGGGATATAATGACGTAAAATCAAAATAACGAATAAATTCGCCATCTGCAGCTTTGTGGTATAGCTTTAACGCATTCGTTCGACCACCATACAGAGCATCGCGGGGTTTCAATCTTTCAGGGCGGTTGTATGTGGACATGAATTCTATAACAGCGTCGTCACTCTGTTTAGCGAACTCCCATTCACACTGCCAAATCCGCTCGGTCTGGAGATTGTATGCGCGCTCTAAAATTTCAAACTTGTCGTCACACTGCCTTCGGAGTACAGAATAAGGCAATTTTGTCAAAGGGTCGCACTGTGCATGTTGCATGCCAGCAGGTGTTTTTTTATGCATGTCAAAACAATAGTCAGATTTGCAATACCGTAAACAGTCGGCACAATGTTTTGGTTCTTTGGGGTACTTGTGACAATCGGGTGCATTACAGACATCACAAACGTACTGACATCTGTGATCTCTTCTACACGTGAAACCCTTGTAGCAAAAACCACACACGTACGGCGTACCAATAAATGCACGCAGATTTTTTATCATAAAATAATGACTGTCATGCAGGTAAAAAAACACAGTTTTAGGATGTGGATCATCTGTGTTTGCATACTTCACCAAATCCCCTGTGTCTGACCTGTAGAACACCACTATTTTAATATTCAACAAGCGTTCAAACTGCACAATATCTTTCAGAGCGATTTTGTGATGATCAGCATATCCGGCGGAATTTTGTATCGTTGACGCTACTGACTCAAGCTCCGTGTGTGGTTTCTGGGGATTTAGGAAATGAGCCAAACAGATTGCGAAACAAAGATTGTTAGAAATATTTGTGGGACAAAACAGATTGAGTCTGTTTTTACCAATCACCTCATTATGTGCTAGATCACGCACCTTTCTATAAACGCCGCCGTGTTTACTTCTTGCTATCGACACTTTTAAATTCATCCTCTCATCGAACTGTACGTTAGCATTGCTTTGCATTATTTTTTCAAACTGATTTATAAATAAATCTAATGCATCATCATCATTACCAGCCACGACTGTGTTGACATCTGATGTCAGGCTTGGACCACTCAAGGTGATGTTGATTAAACTATCACCACCGCCTAATAATCTGGAAAATGCCATTATTTCACCAAGTGTGTTGTGTAAAAACACAGTGTAGTCTGCTAAATCTGTAGAAGATATCTCCCTCAGATTTAGTAGTCTATGGATCTCCAAACCATTGAAGCGTCTGCGCGGTAGCACACTGTACCCATCCACATTACCACCCTCTTATCAAAGTTTGTATAACGTCATGTGATAGACCCATGTTTGGTGCGTCAAGATTGAGAGTGCGTTGTGACTGGGTACCAGTGTTACCACCTGACTGGTGTGGAAATTGTGCAATTTCAACATCTGGGTCATTTTGATCAAATTGTACAAAATCAGAATTTGGTTATGGATCAGTTTGTTCAAATCCAATATCTGGGTGATTTTGTTCAAATTGTACAAGATCATAATTTGGTTCTGGTACAAATTGTTGTGGGGATGTTTCTGCCAACCCACCAATACGCAGGAAGTTTTCAAATTGTTCAAAATTATAGTCTGGTTCTTGTTCTCTGTGTGGTGCTGTGTAGTTTAATAACTCTTGCAACCTATCTGTTGTATATACAGGTCTATTAGCCTCCTCCTCAATAGCCCGAAATAAATAATGCAAAGCATCTGTGTTATAGTACAGTTCGACGGGGTCCATACGCCCATCGTCTTGTCTGAACCGTCCTACCACACCTCGACCACAATCATCTGGCTCCCGACAACGTTTTGGCATTTTAAACAATTTTTCTTTTTTATTTTATTTAAAAAAAATAAATAAAATAAATAAAAAAAAAAACGTCGTTTGTACACTTAAAACACAACGGTCCTAAACAACCACTCTAAATTACACACTGTTTTGACATGATTCGTTTTTAAAAGAAACAAAACAAAATTACACATCAATGTAAAAAAGTAATTACAACTCACCCATAACGCTTTTTAAGAGTGATGACAACCTGCCTCAACACATCTGTTGTCAGGCCTTGATCACGGGCCACTTGACGGACCACGCCGTTGTTCAAGCGATGCTCTGCTATGGATTGTTTAATCCAAATACCTTGCTCTTGTTGTCGCTGTGAAAGGGCTGTAAAGTGTCTTTCGAAAGCAAGAAGTTCAGTCCTGATTGTGTCCTGTATAATTTGCGCTGTTCCTCCAAGGCAAGCAATACAGACTTGACTGTATCCTGTATAATTTTCGTACGCTGCTCCTCCAAGGTAAGCAATACAGACTTGACAGTGTCCTGTATAAGGGTGGTTATGAATTGAGCGTCTATATTCAGATGTGACTCCCGTATGAAAGCCTCCTGATTTGAAGGTAGTTCCTCAGGGTCTGATTCCGCCACGACCGCCACGTTTTCATCAGATGGAACATGCGGTTGCGTTTCTTTAGGTAACACAGTGAATTCACAGGCATCCCACGATTCTAACAGACCATCACCCCAGTTCTGGACATCATCTACATCTGGGACCACGTTGTCATCAGCATTCACATCTGTTAAGAAGAAGAAGAAGAAAGTATATTATTTTATTATATCGTGTGTGTGTGTGTGTGTAATACTAACAAGCATCGATAGATAGGGTCGATGTTTAGAAACTATTTGCTCATACTAAACACATATACAGGTTACCATTACAAACAGTTTAAACAGAAAATCAACACAGCATTGTTTTATTCACATGCTTGACTATCTAACGATTTCACACACTTACCAACTATTGCTCCAAATGATTGTCTTGGTCTCTTACGATCCGGCGTCTGTGGAATACAGTCGGTGTCTCTCTCACAATCAACCGGAGGTTTTGCTTTTGTCCGGTTACCCACGGCGTTTTTACGTTTGAGGCGGTTTTTCGACGTTATCCCACTGCAGCCAGGTTTCTCTGTATCACCCCTACACTGCGGCGTATCGATACTTTTTACAAGGTTCGATAATCCTTCTGGAATACATAGCCTATAATAAAAAGTTGTTAAAACAACAACAAAAACAAAAAACAAAACATAACATATATAGTAGATAACGAAATATTACAACACTTACTGAGTGGCTGGATGCACACACGTTTTGATGACGTACTCGCAGGATTCGTTCCTCCTGATAACAAATTTGAAAAAAAAAGCACATTATACATTTACACCATCGCTAAACAACATACAAGTGTCTAGATATAAGAGCAAACACGCATTGTTCAGGCAGAATGTAAATCCACCAAAGACATTTTATATGACTTATGGTTTACAAACACTCACCCAGCTCCGGGTTGTTCGTGCTGCCTCGCGATGGCGGCTGATTTGTCGAGGAGCTAGTTTCAGGTTTAGGATCTCCTGTTAACAATGTTAAAAATATACACATTATATAAAATACGATACAGCAATGTATACGATTCGTGTGAATTTAAGAACAACAAGCGTTCGTTCAGACAGAATGTAAATCCAACAAAGGCATTTTATGTGGCGTATGGTTTACAAACACTAACCCAGTTCCGGATTGTTCGAGCTGCCTCGCGAAGGCGGCTGATTTGTTGCAGATCTGAGTCCGTTTTTCGGCCCTCCTGGTAAAATAATTAAATATATAAATAAAAAATAAAAGACGAATGCATGAATAAATAAAACATATTGTATAACGACAATTACACTAGACGTGCGGTGTTCTGCATGTAACGTAAAATTATACATACCACTCGCTTGATTGAGAAATTGAATTTGTTCAACAAAATCATCAAGATTTCCACACGCATTGTCCGCATCACCTGAAGCGTAGAGATCCTGTTTAAGTAACGTAATAGTTCCGTGACTCACGGACACAAATAAACTTTTTTTTTTTTTTCTTAATAATAATAATAATAACGATAAGCATACTCACTGTTGAATAAAGCAGCCATCTTCACAGTAAAACACTCGAACGTCCCGATAACAGCCGTGGTGTGAATGAAATAGTTTGTTTGAGATCGAAGATTGTCTGACACACACAATGCTTGAATATATACTGACGAAAAACTGGCCAGCTTTATACAGAGACCTCAAAACGTAAATAGCCGGTACAGCCCACAACATCATTAACATATATATAAAACTTCACCCAATCACCCCAATAAATGGGTCATCACCCTCAGGCGTCACGTAGACTACGCATAATCACCCAGTATGATAGACCCCTACCCCACCCTATCGACCATTAATGGCCCATACAGGCTTCTAAAACACCAGGTCACTTATTTTAATGGCCATACCTTTTGTTTTGTTGGGATGATTGTCTACCTGAATGTCACGATCCAAATATTTTGACTCAATTAACATATACTGTATTGAACCCCCATTACTGTTCCTGGTGAGGTGTCAGCATAACACAAACTAGGCTTGGGTATCTTTTAAGGCAACCCACAATCAAAGAAATGAACGATCGCAGACATCACACCTTTGCCCCATCAGACTGGAAGGAGCCAGGAGACAAGGAAGGAATAAACCATAAAACACCATTGCTGGGTGAGAGATGTGATACCCTAACAAAAGTCAAAAGTCTCCCCCTGTTTTGATCTGTTTTTAACACGTACAGACAACAGCTTGGGAAGTCATACAGCCACTGGTATAGGAAGTCACATAGCCACGTCACAATGTAACACCATGGGTCATATATATTACCTGACACATGTCCAGACATCTGACATCTGACAACTGTCAGTCTGAGAAATATGAGGATGTAATAAATCATGTGCATAAGTCATAAATCATTCAAAAGTGACACAAGGTATATGTTAACACTACTACCAATGCAAGCTTGTGCAGAGACTAGCAGTAATACATAATTAGATAATTCTTTTGTGTGATTCCAGTTAACTGGTGCAGACAGTTAGTGGAATGTAGGCCAGACACTTATCGTCAAAAGCCAGGGGGCCACGTGGGCCAATTTGTGTGGGTGAGTGCTGGATATAAATAGAAAGATTTTGACAGGCGGTAGCTCTATGAGTCCTCTGATGACTTTGGGTGCTCGGCTGTCTATCTATTATTCAGCTTCCGTGATGGCTCTCACAGGCTCTGCCTTTAAGTGAACTGAAAGAAACAGACACAGTAGAAAAACAGAACAGAACAGGATGGATGCAATTTATGAGAAATAGAACAGTAAACAAACAGGAAGGAATAAGATAGAATAGTGATCAAACAAAACAAGAAGGGCTAGAGGGGAGAAGTGAAACTTCAGCTTGTTACCACAGCGAGGGTTTATGACAGGCCAGACGAGGGCGCTGTCACGTCGTAAAACCTAGAGGGATGGTATTGCTTAAGAGAAAAAGGGGTTTGACCAACACTTTTGATTGGAGAATATCAAATATTCTGGGGCTTTCACTACGTGAAGGGACTGTATGTCATTAATCTAGGCTTGGGGTGAATCGTGAGTGCTCAGATAAGAACTCAATGATGGAGGCAGCCTTTCCTAGACATTCCCACACTTGACTGCGGTGTTTGTAGCACCCTCTCCCTCTTGCACCACGCTGCAACCTCTCAAACAGTGACCATCAGCACAATTGCACGCTCAGGCAAGGTGTTCACCAACGGCCAGATTGACAGGTCAAAATTGAGTTTTCCCTGAACCCAGAGTCTGACCCCGCAGGCAGTTACTCCAGACGGGCGGTTCTGTCGTGCAGAAGCCTGAACAGGGAAATTACACAAAATTGCCTTTGTTGTCAACCTGGACTCGTTGCCGCCCTGCACCTGACACACCCAACCTGCTGATGTTCCTGCGTGTTGCCGGGGGTACGCGGTCAGAAGTGTCCACAATTCACATACAGCCAGTACAGGATCCGCCAGGCCAGGCAACTCCACTCACTGGAACTCACTGGAGCAACCGTCAACTCACCACCATGCGCTGGAGGGCCCTATTTGCAAGTACACAAATGGTCAGGTAAACACACCTTAATCGTAAATTTAAATCTCAATTTAAATCTTGTTTAAACCAAATTTAAATAATTAAGTGTGTAGGACAAAAGACTAGGAGTCTAAAATGACAGTCAGAATGAATTAGCTAGAAGCAGAACAGAAATAAACAATAAGGCAAAGTAAAACAAAAACAATTCAGATGCACTTGATTCAAATTTGAATTAAACCCTGTTCAAATTAATTTAAATAAGTGCATAGAAAAACAGAATGGGAAAAGAAAGGAGAAAGCCCTCCCTATTTGTGAATTCCCTAAAGGGGAAATGCTTCTTGATTAGCAAGTGTCAACTGGTGACACAACTTAATTTTAAATTTCACTTAAACGTTGTTTAATTAAATTTAAAATAAGTGTATGAAATTAGGGAGACTTGGGTGTGTGAATGTTACTGCCAGCCAATAACAAAAAGGACACGGAATGAAGAGTGAATAAAATAAAACATTAACTCTCTGGAGTCCGTTAACACGCCGGCGTGTTTTGCAGGATTTTTTTCACATTGCAGCAAAACAGACTTAAAATACTCAGTCATTTCTTGTCATAGAGACACAAGTAATATATCAATTGAAACTATAGAATATCTTCTTTTATTTGTGTACACTCAGAGTAAAAACACAATGTTGTGCTTTTTGTAAAATAAAGAAAACTAACATGATGCGTGATCTCTCGTCTCCCTCTGAACAAAGTCCAATCTGATAGTTCTCAGAAAATGAACTGTAACTTATGAATACTAATGACAAAAAAAATGACACTTATGTCTAAAGAACCGTTGAAATGTAAGGTTTTAAATCGTGCAAGTCAAATCAAAAACAAAGATTCTGTGTTTATGTAATCTGTATGAAAAGAGAGCCATGTAAGTAGTCTGTGATTCAGCTCATTATCCGCTAATGCGGCCACGCCCATGGAGCCAGCGCTATTCAGAGGCAAATTCAGAGGCAATACTTGTATGCATTGTCTCAATCGTGTATTTATTGTCCTGAAAAGTGTTTATCTGGATGTTAAAGCCATGGTTAGCGATCTCTAGAAGACATGTCATTAGTTCCTGGTTCATTTTCTTCTTTATATGAATTTGTGGCCTGAAGGTGTACATAGCGCCCTCCGGCTGCAAGTATGAATTGAAAACACAGTATCCAGCACTCATAGTGATGACAATAAATATTGAATAATTACTCCTCTGTATAGAAAATTGACATAAACATATAAGAATCCATCAATATTTCTCCAAATGTGCATGCTTTTAAGCTAAAAGCCTATATGAAATGCCATAGAGGTAACATAATTGTTCAGACACTTTGCATCACATAAATGCATTATATTTTAAAGAATATAATAGAATACCATTATTTTAAATTGTAATAATATTTCACAGTATTGCTGTTTATGATGAGCTGAGACATTATTACAGAGGGTTTTTTTCACAGCCTACCTGACTGAAAGGCCTCATTAATATGCAAGTCATTTCAGGTCATTATTATGCGATTCTTTTGTCTTCTCAGGTGTAAATGACCCATTATTCATGATTCACGCCTCCACGCATACTGTGTTTCTTGACAAAAGGTGTCTTACAAAAACTAAATCAATATATTGTTTTATATGAAGGAGTAGGCAGCATAATTTTTACATAATTCTGAAGCAAAAACTCTAGTCTACAACCTCCAATACCCAGAAGTCTTGTGAACACAGATTTAATATACTTTTTTTGGCCTTATTTCAGTGACTTAAGTTTTTTGTTTTTTTGAATAACCATGCATAAACATTATTCCTTCAAAACAAAAACATGTACATACATGTTCCTCACATATTATGGTAGCCTAGTTTGTGCTGAATACAGTGTAATGACACTTGTGTCATTAATATGTTTATTAACAACTGAAAAAAGCACAAATGTCAGGGCATGTCAAAACTTCTCCAGGCCCCAAATCAGCCTCAGACTCCAGAGGGTTAAGTAATAAAAGAAAAGAACTTACGGAAAAAAAATAAAAAATAATTAACTCACGGGAGAAAGAGATAAAAGAACGAAGGGAATAAATAAAATAAAATAAAGTAGAACAAAATAAAGTAAAATAGAACAGAGTAAATCTGTGAACACAGGGAAAGGAAGAACACACAGAGGAGGGAATTGACTTATCTGGGGCGTGTCCACATAGGGGAGCACTTCCAGAAAGTGAATTCTCTGGTTGCAAGGTCAACTTAATTTTAAATTAAAAAAAACAATTGAAAAGGATAACCATCAAAACAAAGTACTTTTACAACCGCAAGCAGATTAAAGCAGCAAAAGAGAAACAATTCAGGTCAAAGTATGGAGAGCAGCATTAATTCAGAACGTCCACACGATGGCATTAATGAGTCCACACAACAATGAAGTAGGGAGGGGTGCCACACCTGAATGGACTGCCCTCTGGCATCTGGTCAGAGGCACTGCATCCACCTTCTTTAATTCGCAATATAATAAATCAGCACATTTGTAGGGATCTGACCCTTTACAGCTGATTTAACTGCACGATCACGGTTAAAACTATAGAACCTCGGTGGATTCTTTGGTACCAGTTTACTGGACACTAATATGCACCTTTTAATCGTGGGTACTCAATTTTGGAATCTCTGGGATTAGTGAACACCTGTTTGTGCAAACTTAGTGCACACGAATGTAACTTTGTGGGATTTCTTCGCCGCTGTTACGGGTCACGCTGGATCAGGGCGTGGACCAGAGCTCCAAATTTTTCGCATCAATCGGACAAATCAGATAAATTGTTTGCAGATTAGATTTGCATTAGGTAACGTATTTGGTTAGCTAAGCCAATTATTTTATCAAGGGAGCGACGCTATTTTGAATTATTGGACGACACAGTAATTCAAATTTAATAGCGCTACCAATTATGAGGCCTTCTGAGAGAAAAGTGGGAATCTCGCCACAAAAATCTCTTTTCAAAACACGCTGAATAACGATTCAATTCGTTTTATTCAAGTGGAAATTAATATTAAACTGTATTGAAAAAGATTGTCGCCCTTTTGAATATTAATGGACTGCAGTTTATTTTACGGTCAACAATTGACTACAGTGTTTTTAGACACAAATAGCAGCTTGTTAACGTTTCTTCAAAGTGAGTGACGCATTGTCAGCTCACTGAAATATAACGCGCATACACATTAAATCACACACAAATTTATTCTAGGTTGCTCAAGCATAGAACCAAGTTTAAAACGTTGCACGCATTCTCCACCAAAAATCTGTAGCGAATTGTACAGGTATTTAATATTTAATTTATGGGTGAAATATATGAATATAATAAATCATAAAGCTTTATGATTAATTATGATACATATATCGACCCAAGAGGGAATTAGGTACATATATGTGAATCAATTACAATGAAATATAATTAATTACATATATGGTCAATTCTAGTTTAATAGTTGTTTAGAGAAACTACCCCAGTTTGTCCAGCAAACTGTTAAGTTTTCCACAGACTATTATAAAAGGGAATGTTATTCTCTGGCCACGAGAATAAATTCCTATTATAGCATCAAAGCGTAAAGCGATGGTGCTAGATCGAAAATGTTAAAGTGACCAGGGTTTTATGAATGAGCAAAAGAACAAAAAGCATGAATATAATGTATTTAATATATAAAATTAATAATACAAAGGTTATACGGCTAAATAGATGCAGATATATACAAAGCAAAAGTAAAGGCAGGAAAAGAGAGGTGATCAAAGATTGGCAAATTACAACCAACAGTTAAACCTTTGAGAGCCAGCAAGGAAACTCAGTATAGTATAGAAGTTAATACTTGCATATCGGTTCGTTGTTGTGGTTTAGAGTTTCAGAGCGCTCGGTTTGGTAATTGGTCCTTCTTCAGGAGGTTGTTCTTCGGCGGGTTTTTCAAACGAGGTTTAAACTGAAGAGTAATATAACCAGAAAATAAAGAAGAGAGTCCGTCTCCTAGGTGATGGGGAGTGTCGAAAGCTTGACGACAGAAAAACTTGTGCAGAACGAAGAGACGCGTGTTATTGTGTTTTAAAGACAACAGACCAGAACGCCTTCTTGATAACGTCTGCCAATAATAGCGTTGCAAATTTGGCGGGTTCAACTTTCCTTTGTCTTGTCTTGCGGCTGGATTTGCATAATTTATGATATCTCAAATCGGGGTGTACTTTCTTCATAGTACCATTAAAAATAGACAATGCATTTTTACAGCAATGTGACATACATTGATGAATAAGGCTGATCAAAAGCTTTACGGAGAGACCAAACTTGACAGGTGTCCAACAGCATTTAAGGAAGATACACTTTATACTCTAATACTATCATTTAACATGAAAATTAACCCACTACAGTCATTTCTACACTTCTACACTAGTAATGCATAGTAAATGCACTAGTAAATGCAACTTGAACTACAATGGCGGATACATTCATATTTGCAGGTACAATCATATTTGTGCATACGATCTTCATGCGTGTCTCTGTGTGTGTGTCTGTGTGTGCGTGCGTGCGTGTGTTTTTGCTAATAAAGCCTGTTATATTTTGGATTTCCATACTCGCCTCGTCTTTGCAGCAGTACACCGTAACAGAAGAACGGACCCAACCGCCTGGAAATCTGCAAATCAAGATGAGCTTATACTTTGTTTCTGAGGTTCCCGTGCCTCCCAAGTCCACTTCAGCCTTGGGTCGCCTTTGTGGGTGCCGGCAGGACGGCCGATCTCTGGAGAGGTATGTGGAGGAATTTGTTGAGCTTGCTTATTTGGCGAACTGGCCAGATGCATGTTTAAATGCCTGTTTTCTGGCGGAACTGGATGAGGACACGATTCGTTTTAGAGAACCAGCCTGTTATTTTTCCCTAGTCGTTGCAATTAATCTGATTTTGTTTCTAAATTGTTCCGAGTTTGTTATTGAGGAGGTTCTTGATAAATTGTGTGATCCTCGTCCAGTCTCCCCAGAAACACGGGCGGCCTGGCCAGTTCGCCAACCTCCATTTTCCTCCGCCTACCCCTCCAGTGGGCATTCCCCTGATGTCTTGCCGGACCCAAACCCCAGAATGGCCAATGAAAAACCCTCCGCTGGGCCCAGACGGCCCAAGAGGAAGAAGGCCGCAAAGCAATCCCAGTTTCCTGAGTTTTCTGTCTCCATGCAGCACAAATCTCCTGAGTTTTCTGCCACTGAGCCCGTTCCAGTGTCAGTGGGACTTTTAGTGGAATATGAGGAGATGGACTGGGCCCCACTATCAGACCTCTCTCCAGCCCTTGCCGAGCCCGCTCCATACCTCCACGAGATCACTCCAGTCTTCACCGAGCCCACTTCAGCCTTCACCGAGCCCGCTCCAGCCCTCGCTGAGCCCGCGCCAGTATCAGTGGGGTTTCTAGTCGAATTTGAGGGGAAGGACTGGACCTCGTTTCCAGAGCCTGCTCCAAGCTTCACCGAGCCCGCTCCAGCCCTCAACAAGCCCGCTCCAACTGCTGCTGAACCCACTCCAGCAGCTCCCAAACCCAATTCAGCCGGGGTGCCCACATCATGCCACGAGCCCTTCCAAGTACCCCTGAGTCTCCCAAAGAATTTTTTTTTGGGGGGGGAAGGGTACCCGTGGGTGGGAAAGATGGGGGTGGGCTTGGAGTCCCGCCATGGCCGTCCACAGCTACTGACCCGCCCTGGAGACCTCTGCACCTGTCTGCACCCCCCCGCACCTGCCTGTAAGTCTCCAGGGTGCCCACCCCAACTCCCCGTTGTATCATCTGAGGCGTGGGGACACACCTACCGGGGAGGGGGAGGTAATGTTACATTCACGCCTTCCCGGACTCCAGTTCCCAGCATCCTCCTGTTCCTCACACCTGTCTGCACTTCCCTCATCAGTCTTCCTGCCATCTCCCTGGATTCCCTGCACCTGTTGTTCCTCATCATCACTCCCTTTAAGTTGGACTCACTCCTTGCACTCCTTGTCCGTTCTTGATGTTTTTTAATTGGTGTGTTGCAGTTTGATATTCCTGGATTGCTAATAAAGTCTGTTATATTGTGGATTTCCGTACTCCCCTCGTCTTTGCAGCAGTACACCGTAACACATGTATTGGAGAAAAACATTTTTTCAAAATGTGAGTTTCTAATTTTAATTGTTTTACTTTGAAGAAAGGTTAGAGTTTTGTTTTTTTTTAATGAAAGATCAAAAGGATAAACAATGCAGATTTATTTTCACAGCCGCCTTTGCTCATACAGTATTTACTAAAGGTGCCAATATTTGTGGAGGGCACTGTATAATAAAGTTCATAAAACTTATCAGTAAAATTTTGGCCATCATTCAGACGGGGTCCACTATAACACGCTTGTACTAATAAACTAAACTATACCTGTTCTGTCTCCATACAGCATATATTCTCTGGCTCTGTAGGCATCATTGTCTGACTCTGGTTCGAACTGAACACCATTACTGACATTTTCAGTGTGTAGCACTTTTTTTTTGACTCTGAAAGAGACAGCTGCTTGAGTTCAAGCTCAATAAATTCTTCACCTCTGAGCGATGTTCACTTCAGGTTTCCTATCTTCTATTAAAGTATGATATAACTAAAGTAAAGCTAATATAATCAACTGCAACTAATAGTAAAACTAGTAATAAAGTATGTAATTCCCCTCTGTTCAAAAGAAGAAAAAACAATTACTCAGATGTTAGTACATCAAAATAGAATGTATTAATAATCAAATCAAATATACAAACAAAATAAAATAACAATAAAAATGTTTCAGTTCACAAAATCACTGTAGAAATAAATTACAGTTCCACAGATTTGGGTGGGTATATTATATATATATATATATATATATATATATATATATATATATTAAATAACAGCAGAGCGTGTGTGATATCTAACAATTATTGATATTTAAAAGAGCTGTGTGTCTTAGTGGACTTTTGTTGATACTTTACCCATTAAGTGTTTTTTGGTATTCTGATCTGGCCTAAATACAATAATGAAACACTTAGGAGCAAAAATACAGAGAATCAGACCAAAGCTTGAAGCTAAAATGGCAAATATCTCCACAGCTACAGTAAATTTCCCTGGAGAGCTGACATAAGCTGGAACAAATGTGATCCAAACAGCACAGAATATGATCATACTGAATGTGATGAATTTAGCTTCATTGAATTTATCAGGCAGTTTCCGGGCCAGAAAAGCTAAGATAAAGCAAAGGAAAGCTAGAAGGCCAATATAACCTAGTACAGCCCAGAAACCAATAGCTGATCCTAAACTGCATTCTAGAATGATCTTTTCTTTGTAGTGTTGCATATTATTGTAGGGAAAGGGTGGGGATATTGTTAACCAAAGCACACATATAAGAACCTGTACAAGAGTGAAACTAAAAACACTGAGTCTCTGTTGATGAGGCCCAAACCATTTCATAACATTACTTCCTGGAAGTGTAGCTTTGAAGGCCATTAACACCACTATTGTTTTCCCCAGAACACAGGAGATACAGAGGACAAAAGTTATCCCGAACGCTGTGTGACGCAACATACAGGACCACTCAGTGGGACGACCAATGAAAGTAAGTGAACAGAGGAAACACAGAGTCAATGAGAAGAGCAGCAGGAAGCTCAGTTCTGAGTTGTTGGCTCTTACTATTGGAGAAGCTCTGTTTTTGTATAACACCAAAGTAATGCTCAAAGCCACTAAAGAGCCTGCAATAGATGAAGCAGCCAGTATAATCCCAAGGATTTCATTCCAGGATAGAAACTCCACTGGTTTAGGAAGACATTTGTTCTTCTTATTATTAGGCCAGTACTCAGGTAGGCATTTGTGACAATCTAAAGAATCTGTAAAATAAAAATAGATAGATAGATAGATAGATAAAAACAAACAACAGTGCCCAACAGTCATTCATGAACCACAGGAATAAGAGAGATTCTAAAACAGTGTAGTCTGATAACCTGTATAGGCTATCAGACTACACTGTTTTGGAATAAACAACCCATAAGGTAATTTTGTCCTATAAATTATTTATTAAATACATTCAAATGTAATTCAAACATACAATGACTTGAATAAAACCCTCCTCTATGATGAGCATGTTCTTAAAGGGGTGGTTTAATGCGTTTTCACTTTTTTAACTTTAGTTAGTGTGTAATGTTGCTGCTTGAGCATAAACAGTATCTGCAAAGTTACAGCGCTGAAAGTTCAATGCAAACGGAGATATTGTCTTATAAAGTTATGGCAGTTTAATGCCTACAAAAACGACTGGTTTGGACTACAACAAGCTTCTTCCCGGGTTGGTGACATCATAAACCTTACAAAACATGCCCCCGAGAACACGCAACAAAGTGGGCGAGGCCATGTCGCGCGGAAGAGTTGTGTACACCGGACACGAGTGGCGTGACACGTCAAAAGATAATAGAACCCATTATAATCTGTGGTATTTTCTACACTGGATGCGCCATGAATCTAGAATCCAGCTTCCAGAATCTACACAAGTTCAATGCTAGATTTGCACAAAGGTTTTACTGAAAGAAGCAGTTCCTACTTTAAAAGCAGAAGCTGCTGTTTATTGGCTTCAAACTGTAAGTACGTTTTATTGTTTGTACATGTCTTTTAAGCTTATAGTTCTGTTGCTATTTTTGGTTGGACAAAAATAGCAAGGACATATACAAAGACATATACAAATAAAGGACATATACAAAGAGCAACTCGTTTTTGCTTTGCTAGTCAGTTAGCTAAATTCTAGTGCATAACTGTTACTTCTCCAAAAAACGTCTATGTTCATAGAAAAACAGTTGTTCATGCTATAAATTAAACGCTACCTTTACAAAAATGCTACTACTTTAATCAGGATAAAACCGTATATTGAAAGCTAACAAACAGCAGTGACAGCATATCTAAACACTTTGACACAAATACTAAATGAAATACCATTCATAAATGTCCTTTAAAAGCCACGATTGCAGAGATTCCGCTTGCCCCTTTTCATCTGGGTCTGATTCGGCTCAATTTGATAAAGCAATAGGCACTATTATTTACGTTTCCTCTGAAGCACTAACTACGAATGGTAAGGGCCGTGGCATTTCCGGATGCTTCAGTGAATCACGATACACTGGGCCAGCTACCAACCTGCTAACCAATCTGAGCACACTGCGTATTTCGGAGGGAGTAGCTTCATAGAAGCAGGAAGTCAAATGAGCCGTACATATGACAGTGGAAATAGAAGTGTAGAATAAAGGTAAAATATATGAAAAATACAGCGTTTTCAAAAAAACAAAGCATTAAGACATTAAGACATGTGCCCCAAAAACACAATCAAGCCTAGGAAAAAAACACTGAACCACCCCTTAGAACTCACAACTTCATTGTTAGTCCAAAAACAACTTTTATTGGAATCAACTATGTGAATGTGGTTCCAAAAGGGGGTTTTCGCAGCAATAGCATAGAAGAACCATTTTCATTCCCCAAAGAACCTTTCAGTGAAAAGTTCTTAAAAGAACCAATTTTTAGTGTGTAGATTTTATAATCTACACACTGAAATCTATAATCGACACTATTTTGATAATAAATCCACCTTATTCCTGATGAGCCTGCTGCGTTTATGAATTATGGGTGGAACCTCCGGTTTGGGGAACTTCCATTCAAAAAGACTGAAACTAATTATTTCAAATCACAAGGTTGCACTACAAATAAAGCTTATCCATCAGTTTGACTGAATGAGCTGAATGAGTCAATTTTTCTTTCATGTTTTATTTTCAGACATCATGAGAATAATGTAACGGTTGGTATTTTAACATGACATGTTATAACAAGAATACTATGGTAAGAGCTCTTTTCAGTCACTGCTTTCTATCCTCATGATTATTTTCTTTAGTCCCTTTGCATTCCGCTGTAATAGTATGAAAAATGACAACATATACTGTGTGGTCTTTTACGCAGTGAGAGTAGATCTAAATATGATCCTGTATCAGCACTTCCACTATTACTTAACGTGACTACAGTGGTCAAACCTTAATGTTATGTAGCAACAAGAATACTTTTTGTGCGCAAAAACACATGTGCTGTGCTGCTTGTGTATACAGTGTCAGCCAATACTGAGCCCACGTTCGGACGTAAACATGGAAGTGCTGAACTGCATTCACTACATCAGTTGCGTATGAATACAGTTCAAATTGTTAAAGTCGTTATTTTTGTTCTGTTTTTGCACACAAAAAGTATTCTCGTCGCTTCGTAACATTAAGGTTGAACCACTGTAGTCACATGGACTATTTTAACAATGTCTTTAATACCTTTCTGGGTTTAAAAGGTGCAATGACGTTGCTGCATATGTGTGCTTCAGAAACCCTCAAATTTCATCAAAAAATATCTTAATGTGTGTTCTGAAGATGAACAAAGGTCTCAAGGGTTTGGGACGTCATGAGTGAGTACTTAATGAAAGAAATGTAATTTTTGGGTAAACCAACATTTTAACTCGTGGGGACGTGATAAGTTGTTGCCACAAGATAATTTTTTCGAGGTAACAACATACTTATGTCATTGCCACAACTTCTTTATATGTTGAGGGAATAAAATATTTCTCATGGCCATGAGTTAAATGCATAAACAACCTGCGCGACCATAGTAACCTGCAATTATCAGAAATGGATAGTCCTATAATAACATTCATTTTTAATTAAGAAAAAGCGCAGAATTAAGAAATTATTATATTAACGTATTCCCTATTTTTTTTTATCAATATTAAAATAATATGCAGTCTACATTTTTATCTATCCCATCCAACAGTCTTTTAAATACATTCACTAATTGAACATGTCAATAAACTTTTGACTTTACTGTATTTCTGTAGATTACACCAGTAGCCTATGTTGTGACAATAAATGAGTGTCTGTTTTCATTTGTAGACCCTAATGCAAGCATTTGAATGAAGTTAGAATAATTTGTTATTATCAATAGGCTATATGTTAAAAGAACATGCACTGGAATTTTACGGGAGGTTCACTTTAGTGGAAATTAACATATTTCATTTTATTTAGGTTTAAAAGGCATAACATTAATAACAATAATAATAATACTAATAATGACACAATCAGTGGATGAATTTAAAAGGCTGTGAGATGGGATGGATAAAAATGTTTTCTTGTAGGCCTAAACTATTTTTATAATTACATATTATTTTATCATTTATTGATAATTAATTTCATTTTGAATGCAGTCTAAAGGCAACATAATATATTAAAATAATCATTTCTTAATTACGCCCTTATTTTGTCATTCTTACGTAAAAATAAATGTTTTTATAGGCCAATCCATTTCTGATAATTCCAGGTTGCTATGGTCACACTGGTTGTTTACACATTTAACTTGTGGCTATAACAGATATCGTTCCCTCAACATGAAGTCATGACCACAAGAAAAATCGTAAAAAAAAAAAAAATATTAAATGCTACTAACATTATAAATAAATAAAAATGTATCAATAAAAATAAGTCTTAATGATGTTTATAAATTATTATTTCATTATATAAAAAAAAAATGTTAAAAACACTACCTTCAGAAATATATTTTACGTTTTTGAAAATAAAGATTATGTACAAACACACATTTGTAAGCTGTAAAGGAAATATAATTACTTTTTGATTGTCGTTTCATTTTTTCTCAGTGTAAAAAAAAATAAAATTAAAATAATAATTATGGTATAAAATTATTTGACAACACTATTTTTCAGTGCCCTTGTTATACATGTTCTACTTACTGTACAAATAATAGTAAAGTATGAATAATTATGAGCATCTAATCCTAAACCAAATACTAACCTTTTCTATAGTACGTATGTGGTTAAAGGTCCCATTCTTCGTGATCCCATGTTTCAAACTTTAGTTAGTGTGTAATGTTGTTGTTAGAGTATAAATAAAATCTGTAAAATTTTAAAGCTCAAAGTTCAATGCCAAGCGAGATATATTATTTAACAGAAGTCGCCTACATCGAACAGCCAGTTTGGACTACATCCCTCTACTTCCTTCTTTAATGATGTCACTAAAACAGTTTTTTGACTAACCTCCGCCCACAGGAATACACAAGAGTTGCGTTTGTAGAGTGTGTTTGTCGCCATGTCGTCGAAACGCTGTTATTTTCATCCCGCAGTTCAATCACCGGGTCTGATTCCGGCTCAAATTGATAGGGTAAAATTAAAGACATGTTTACAATAACACTGAGCGCATGCATCTCCACGTTATGGTAAGAGGCGTGACCTTTCCGGGCAAGGTTCGCTAAGCTGCTGTCGAATCACAACACAGGAACCGCTGGCACAATCAGAACTCGTTACGTATTTCTGAAGGAGGGACTTCATAGAACAAGGAAGTCATCAGCCCGTTTTTATGACAGTGGAAACAGCGGTATACAGATAAGTAAATTATGTGAAAAATACTGTTTTTTTACAAGCGAAACATGAACACATGTTAAATTGCACACTATAAACACAATCAAAGCTTCAAAAAACCACAAAAAACGGGACCTTTAATTAATATCACTTAGCTTATAATTGTATAAATACACTGTGACTAGGATACAAATAATAAAGTGTAAGCAAATATTTCTAAGAACTTTGCATGTCTTTTAAGCTAGATCTTTAAAACATTTTTACAAGATCTTCTTCTTTATCTTAGACTCTCATATAGCATTGACCCAGTAGTATGTATGATTAATTCAAGAATGTCCAGTAAAAAGCACCTGTCTCATTGCTGATCTCTCCTTCTGCACAGGTAATGCAGTCATAGCAGCAGACAGGCCTTCCCTTTTTCACAGCCTTCCTAGTACCTGGAGGACAACTCTCACTGCACACAGACACAGGCACCTGCAGGTGACAGGAACACAGAGCATCAAGGTCAGAAATTAACCAAGGAAGGCTATTGCATATTATTTATAAGTATTTATAAATATTTATAATGTAATTCTGGGATGGGCAATTTCAGTTAGATGGTCACTGTACTGCAGAGTTTAACTGCAACACCAATAAAAATCTCACCTGCCTATAGCTTTCTAGTAATCCTGAAGACATTGATTAGCTTCAGGTGTGTTTGATTAGGGTTGGAGCTAAACTCTGCAGGACAGTGGCCCTACAGGACTGAAGCTGCCCATCCCTGATGTAATTATAAACATCACATTGTAGCTATACCTTTTCTCTGCCATCATACCAAATGATAGTTCTGCTTAGACTGAATTCTTGGCCTTTAGGCTGGGATGCATCATATTGACCCACTGTCACAAAATTAACTGAACCATCTCCCTGAATCTGCCAATTCACAAGTTCATAGGTGGCCACGGGGTCTCCATTTGAATCAAATGAAACAGAATAATTATTTTTGGTGAAGTTCACTTGTTTGAGCTGATCAAAAACCTGCATGATGGGCATAAAAAAAACTCAGATTGTGGCTCAGATTATTTGCTGAATAATCAGTAGGAATTCTGAAATATTGGGTGTGGTTATATAGATATTTTATAGCAGGCCTACATGTATTGTAATATTTTAGTTGTAATAGTTCAGTTGTTCCAAGATAAGAAATCTTACCTTACGGGGCTCAATTTTGATGTTTTTGCCACATCGTTTTTCGTTACAGACAATGCCATGGAGGGCATGAGCTATAGCATATGTGGCTTTGTACACCATGTTAGTGATCCGCAACTGGGACGTGTCTGTGTACGGGTTCTGTAATGCGTGCAGATCCTCTGTGCCATTACATGCAGGCATAACAGTAGAAGAACCTGCCTGCTGTTTTAGACTACAGCTAAATGAGCTTTCCCAGAATTCTTTCAGCAGGGGAAATTTCAGCACCTGCTCTGAAGAGAGGTCAAATAGAAAGTTACGAAAACCCGGGATAACAGACTGCGGGATTGCAAAGCCCATGGCACCAATACACAAATTAAACCGCAGCATTTCTGGGTCTGTAACCCACGCCTCACTGCCAATCCACTGCATCGGAGGGGGAGGCTGCTGACTCAGCTCTTCTAGGAGAAATCTCATATCACCAACAGACAAGAAGGCAACTATTACACGAGCTGTTGACCTACGTATGACATCTGCGACTCTTTTCAGTTTACTGCGCGGCTGGGTCCTGTAATAGGCCTCAGAATACTCCACACAGATTCCCTCCTCCTCCGCAGCTTTCAGGAATGATGCCATGCCATTGATCCCATAGTCTGAATCACTGCACACAGTCCCGATCCACGTCCATCCAAAGTACTTGACCATCCGTGCCAGTGCGGCCACTTGATGGTGATCGCTGGGAATGGTCCTGAAGAAAGTAGGATACTGCCGCTTGTCACTGAGACACGCACACGTTGCATAATGACTCACCTATAGAGCACCGTAAAGAAGAAAAAAAAAAGCTATTTTTTTCTTTAACATGAAAGGGCATTTTAAATAATTTCATTACTTGAATTCAGACTTTACAATGACATTTACATGTGTACTATCTATTGACCCAGGTGAAAAAAAAGTACATTTCTATAATATACTTAAAGTGCTCTATTTTTGTGCACTAATTTTGTACTTAATATACTAAAAATTCTTCTTTAGTACTTCTTAAGATCATCTTAAGAACATCTAAGTGTACTCAACTAGATACCACTTAGATACCACTTGTAGTACACTATGGGTTCAAATGTACTATAAGTAGTATCTTAATACATTTTTTAAATACAGAGATAGTATATTAAAAGCACATTTAAGTTCATATTTCATGGTGTCTCAAAATAGCACAGTTGAGTACACTTAGATGTTCTTAAGATGATCTTAAGAAGTACTAAAGAAGAATTTTTAGTATATTAAGTACAAAATTAGTGCACAAAAATAGAGCACTTTAAGTATATTATAGAAATGTACTTTTTTCACCTGGGGAGACACAAATGTCAGATGTATCAGATGTTACAAGTATTTTCACATTGTCATTGTCACAGTGCCAACATTTCAAGAATAAGATCAAGAAATAGCAATATAGAGCATGCACCTGTGGAATTCCAAAAGAACCGAAAAGTCTTGAAGTGCTTATAGCCGCAGTGGAACCAGATTCTCCAACTAGTGCGAGAACTGCAGCAGATTTTGCACAGGAATCAGTGTCGTTAAATACCAGATCTAGCCCATTGGCAAGTTGAAATGCTACTTTCATTACCATTGGCACAGAGGCACAAGAGTCATATATATGGTACCCTAATGTGATGCCCGGTAAGAAATCAGAGCTGTTGTTAATCTCTTGGATGGCAAACTGTAAGACACGAGCAAAGCGCAGCTTTCTGAAGTTCATGCTGTTGAAAAGCACAAATGAAAAACTCTATTATAATAAATTGTTATTAAATATAAGCACCTTAGTGAAAGTTCTGCTTGTATGATTCTCATAAACACAGTTTTCATAAAGAAAAAAGACATTTATGAACATGATTTCAGCACAATTAATTGAGCCCATTCAACCCTGTTGCATTAAGGATTGTATTTATTTTTGTCAAACTCTAACCTCCCAATGCACTCTAGTGGTTGTGGCCGTCTAGTGTAGGTGTGCTTCTCTGTCCTCATATAGTCATGAACGGCGAAAGACCCTCCAATAATAAAGTCTCCATCCTTGAAGAGAGCAGGGGGCTGAGGGTCACCCTGGAGGATACAGGTGCCTAAATTAACCCCACATACAGCAGGACAGAGCCTGGTAATACACACCACTGTCAATACAAGATTAACATGCATTTCTTCTGATAGGCAAGCAAGCAGCCACTCTGAATGTGAGGTCAGCATTGAGCCATGTTTTATATATCCACCAACCACTACTGTTGTATGTTGTAACACCATACAGGAAAGGGGGTGTGGTTACTATTTTATATCAGTTAATCATGGTGAGAGAATGTGTCTCATAAGTGTATCATTGCATTTCAACACACCAAAACCATGACTTTTCTTCTTTAAGGTCATCTGTCAACCCAAAACGAAATGTAATGAGGAAAAACAAGTTTGTTTTAAATTTCGTCTGACTTGCCATTTCCTTTGCTTTTAAGAGGTTTGTCTTGTCCATTTCAGACTCCATGTTTCAGTGACATATAAAGCTTTCTCTAAATACAGCCATAAATAATTTTGAGTAAATGTTGCAAACAGTTGTTTAAACTCAAGCTTTTATTCTAAAAATATTTTAAATGATGATGATAATAATAATAATAATAATAATATTATATTCCTTGCTTATCACCCAAGTTGGTATGGGAAGATTTTCTTGTGATTAACACTTTTGAAAAGGCACTTATTTCCAGTATTTACTGTGAGCTTATTGATTAGGATTGCGCTATATTGCTAACATTAAAAGTGCATGAGAACATGAGTTGGGTGAAGAGTTTCTGGACGACTGGTGGGTGATTGTTCTTAATGGAATTTACACAAGATCAGTATGTGCTCGGCTCTCCCACGATTTATAAGTATACCAGAACAAGTTACTTCAGAGATTTAATTTAACATCAGGGGTGAGTTAAAACACTGGCTCAATTTATTCCAAAGCATTTGGCACACTTTGCCCAATAGCCGCCATTTTGGAAAACAAACTAACAAACAAACAAAAATATTTAGGTAAATGATTTGCTTGGTTTTATACGTTACTAAATCACCAATATGCATCATAAATATTTTTAGACATGGACAAATTTGCTTTGATGAAACAGCCATTACACCTGTTATGTTAAAAAGTAAATGGGTGCCTTCCAATCCTCCCATGTGCTTCTCATTTACACAGTCTGACAGAAATAATGGGTGGTTCTAAAATATATGGTCACATTGCAATAAAAGTGTACAGTTTCCAAGATACAGGGAGTGGGTCAACTTACCCACTGACTCATCTTACCCCACTCTCCCCTACTATTAATAGAATAGATGGTTAATGCCAATATAGTTGCGTACACTACTTATTGAACACAACAAACCCAGCTTATACTATCTGGTATAAACAACGGAAGTCAACTTGTGTTACACTGAATACAGTCCGTGATGCAACAACAACCATCCCAACATTCATTAGCTGCGTCCCAATTCGGAGGCTGCACCCTTCGAAGGCTGCATTTGAAGGCCGATTGCGTCACAGCAGTGCAACAAGGGCTGTCCCAATTTAACGGCTGCACCTTTCAAAGTCCGCATTTGAAGGCTGACTGCATCACCGTGGTGCAACAAAGGCCCTCCAAATGCAATATTTGTTTCTCAGGCAATGAAGAATGGACAGATGGACCCTATGCAGCCTACCTTAACCCAGAATTTATTGCACGCATGTGATGACAGAATTTTTATTCAAAGAAAATGGCAAGTGATTCTGTGGTGGCCAAGGAATACACTTACAAAGGTAAGTATTGTGTTTAAATCTACTCAGATATCTAGCGAAACAAGTGTTATTTTAACAATTTATTTTGTTCAACTCAATAAATTGTTTGGATTATCTTTATTGTGACCTTTAATGATTTTAGATGAATAGTTTCACAGGTGAATTCAGTGTCACTTAACTAACATCAAAGATAGCAATACTCAATTTCACCACACGGGGTCACTATAACATGTATAAGCTTCAAACTCAGATCTCTCAGGAATATCAAAACGAAAATTTTAGCAAACTAAAATAAAGTGTCAATACTTTAGTGTCAAAATTTTAAATTATTACAAATGTTAGGGCACACTTTTAGGGTAAAACAATACACTTTAGAATTATAAAAACACGGTAGTGGCACCCTACACAAACACAATCCACCTTCAGCATTTTCGTCACGTGAATTCAAATACTTTATTAAAATCAAATATAACATGCTCATGATCTTATGCACATCATTCACACACGCTATGCACATAAACATTAGGTTACACTCTATTTTACAGTGCCATAGTTACATTGTAATTACTCACACGTACTGAGTAGGCTACTATTAATTAACTACATCAGTGGTGTAGTCCTAAAAAAATAAGTGGTGTACTATTAAAGGATTAGTCCACTTTTAAATAAAATTTCCTGATAATTTACTTACCCCCATGTCATCCAAGATGTTCATGTCTTTCTTTCGTCAGTCGAAAAGAAATTAAGGTTTTTGATGAAAACATTCCAGGATTATTCTCCTCATAGTGGACTTCAATGGCCTCCAGACGGTTGAAGGTCAAAATTACAGTTTCAGTGCGGCTTCAAAGATCTTTAAATGATACCAGACGTGGAATCATTTGTGTTTATAAAGCATACAGTGAGACATGAAATGTCATGCCAAATATTGGCTCATTTTGGATTTCATGAGAGCTACACATTCCAAAAAAGTTGGGACAGGTAGCAATAAGAGGCCGGAAAAGTTAAATGTACATATAAGGAACAGCTGGAGGACCAATTTGCAACTTATCAGGTCAACTGGCAACATGATTGGGTATAAAAAGAGCCTCTCAGAGTGGCAGTGTCTCTCAGAAGTCAAGATGGGCAGAGGATCACCAATTCCCCCAATGCTGTGGCGAAAAATAGTGGAGCAATATCAGAATGGAGTTTCTCAGAGAAAAATTGCAAAGAGTTTGAAGTTATCATCATCTACAGTGCATAATATCATCCAAAGATTCAGAGAATCTGGAACAATGTGCATAAGGGTCAAGGCCGGAAAACCATACTGGATGCCCGTGATATTCGGGCCCTTAGACGGCACTGCATCACATACAGGAATGCTACTGTAATAGAAATCACAACATGGGCTCAGGAATACTTCCATTGTCAAAACATTGTCGGTGAACACAATCCACCGTGCTATTCGCCGTTGCTGGATAAGACTAAATAGATAAAAAAAGAAGCCATTTCTGAACATGATACAGAAGTGCAGGCGTTTTCTCTGGGCCAAGGCTCATTTAAAATGGACTGTGGAAAAGTGGAAAACTGTTCTCTGGTCAGACGAATCAAAATGTAAAGTTCTTTTTGGAAAACTGGGACGCCATGTCATCCGGACTAAAGAGGACAAGGACAACCCAAGTTGTTATCAGCGCTCAGTTCAGATGCCTGCATCTCTGATGGTATGGTGTTGCATGAGTGCTTGTGGTATGGGCAGCTTACACATCTGGAAAGGCACCATCAATGCTGAAAGGTATATCCAAGTTCTAGAACAACATATGCTCCCATCCAGACGTCGTCTCTTTCAGGGAAGACCTTGCATTTTCCTATGTGACAATGCCAGACCACATACTGCATCAATTACAACATCATGGCTGCGTAGAAGCAGGATCCGGGTACTGAAATGGCCAGTCTGCAGTCCAGATCTTTCACCCATAGAAAACATTTGGCGCATCATAAAGAGGAAGATGCGACAAAGAAGACCTAAGACAGTTGACCAACTAGAAGCCTGTATTAGACAAGAATGGGACAACATTCCTATTCCTAAACTTGAGCAACTTGTCTCCTCAGTCCCCAGACGTTTGCAGACTGTTATAAAAAGAAGAGAGGATGCCACACAGTGGTAAACATGGCCTTGTCCCAACTTTTTTGAGATATGTTGATGCCATGAAATTTAAAGTCAACTTATTTTTCCCTTAAAATTATACATTTTCTCAGTTTAAACATTTGATATGTCATCTATGTTGTATTCTGAAGAAAATATTGAAATTTGAAACTTCCACATCATTGCATTCTGTTTTTATTCACAATTTGTACAGTGTCCCAAATTTTTTGGAATCGGGTTTGTACATTGTTGGATAAGGCATAAAGAGAGCTTTACAAAGAACTTGTCAGGTGGCAGAAACATAAAAGGGAAGATTCAGTTTATACTGAATTTTATCATTTAGAATAAAAACTAACACAACTACAGTCATAGCTAAGCTTATACACTAGGGATACATACATGCCCTTGAAAGACAACGACGGGTACACTTTGGCACAGTTATATTTTGTACATACAATCTTCATGCATGTTTGTGTGTGTCTGTGTGTCTCTGTGTGTGTGTGGTGTGTATTGGGTTTTGGCTGCTATCAATCCACAAAGGGCTTCACTCCTGGTCACGGCATATACAATCCACAAAGGGCTTCGCTCCAACTTGTCGTGCACCAGCGGCTCAGTCAGCAGTCCCCCTCTCTCTCCCCGACTCCTGCTTCTCGCGGCGTTTTAACCTGTCTCCGCGCCAATTACTGAAACGAGAAACAGGTGTTCGTGATTTACATTTAACTCGCTCACTCACCAAAGATCTCCCGATGCTCTCTCCCGCTGCATACCTCGCTGAACCACGCCCCCCTCGCCACAGTGATTCTTTTGAAATCCCCAGAGCTGGGGACTGGGGCCTTCTGCGTAGCCTCTGATGGGCCACAAAGATGCCAAAGTCACAGTCTCTCCTAGACCGTCCGGAGCCGATTCGTGATTTACATGCGCAGTTCAGGAGGCTAAAAGCATTCTGAAAATTCTAAAGTTGGTTGGCTAAAGGCCAATTCACACCGCACCGACAACAGCCAACAAATGCCAACATACTCGTCTGTTGGAGTTTGTTGGATCGGTGTGATACCCCTTTTAGCGTCTGTTGGCGTTGGTTGGAGTTGGTTTTCACCCGACTGAACATGTTTAATCAGCGTTTGTCGGGTCGTGGAATGTCTGTGCAGTGTGAACAGTTTTCCAACAAACGGCAACAAACTCTGACGTAATCTGACCTGGCTACAAACCGTTGCCATGACGATGAGGCAAGTCCCCATCAGAACGATGGTTACAGCGCTTTGGATTTCAGGTTAGTATTTTTGTTTTGCCTCAATACTTTAATACAATGAAAATACAGTGGGTACGGAAAGTGTTCAGACCCCCTTAAATTTTTCACTCTTTGTTATATTGCAGCCATTTGCTAAAATCATTTAAGTTCATTTTTTTTCCTCATTAATGTACACACATCACCCCATATTCACAGAAAAAACACAGAATTGTTGACATTTTTGCAGATTTATTAAAAAAGAAAAACTGAAATATCACATGGTCCTAAATATTCAGACCCTTTGCTCAGTATTTAGTAGAAGCACCCTTTTGATCTAATACAGCCATGAGTCTTTTTGGGAAAGATGCAACAAGTTTTTCACACCTGGATTTGGGGATCCTCTGCCATTAGTCCTTGCAGATCCTCTCCAGTTCTGTAAGGTTAGATGGTAAGCGTTGGTGGACAGCCATTTTTAGGTCTCTCCAGAGATGCTCAATTGGGTTTAAGTCAGGGCTCTGGCTGGGCCATTCAAGAACAGTCACAGAGTTGTTGTGAAGCCACTCCTTCATTATTTTAGCTGTGTGTTTAGGGTCATTGTCTTGTTAGAAGGTAAACCTTTGGCCCAGTCTGAGGTCCTGAGCACTCTGGAGAAGGTTTTCTTTCCCTCGATTGCAACCAGTCGTCCCGTCCCTGCAGCTGAAAAACACCCCCACAGCATTTTCTCCACACATACCGCTTAGAATTAAGGCCAAAAAGTTCTATCTTGGTCTCATCAGACCAGACAATCTTATTTCTCACCATTTTAGCAAACTCCATGCGGGCTTTCATGTGTCTTGCACTGAAGAAAGGCTTCTGTCGGGCCACTCTGCCATAAAGCCCCGACTGGTGGAGGGCTGCAGTGATGGTTGACTTTCTACAACTTTCTCCCATCTCCCAACTGCATCTCTGGAGCTCAGCCACAGTGATCTTTGGGTTCTTCTTTACCTCTCTCACCAAGGCTCTTCTCCCCCGATAGCTCAGTTTGGCCGGACGGCCAGCTCTAGGAAGGGTTCTGGTCGTCCCAAACGTCTTCCATTTAAGGATTGTGGAGGCCACTGTGCTCTTAGGAACCTTAAGTGCAGCAGAAATTTTTTTGTATCCTTGGCCAGATCTGTGCCTTGCCACAATTCTGTTCTGAGCTCTTCAGGCAGTTCCTTTGACCTCATGATTCTCATTTGCTCTGACATGCACTGTGAGCTGTAATGTCTTATATAGACAGGTGTGTGGCTTTCCTAATCAAGTCCAATCAGTATAATCAAACACAGCTGAACTCAAATGAAGGTGTAGAACCATCTCAAGGATGATCAGAAGTTAAATGGACAGCACCTGAGTTAAATATATGAGTGTCACAGCAAAAAATGTCACTCAATTTTGTGTTTTTCTGTCAATATGGGGTGCTGTGTGTACATTAATGAGGAAAAAAAATGAACTTAAATGATTTTAGCAAATGGCTGCAATGTAACAAAGAGTGAAAAATTTAAGGGGGTCTGAATACTTTCCGTACCCACTTTATATATAATGCTATATTATTAATATAATAAACTTGCCTGACAATATTGTTTACATGGTTACACGTGTGTAGTTGTGGAATTTTCCCAGTCGACATCACTTGTTTGTCGGTGTTTGTTGGGGCAGTGTGAACATGACAGTTTTTTCTCATAGAATTCTAAATCCAACGGCCAACTTGTTTGTTGGCGTTTGTTGGTGTTTGTCGGTGCGGTGTGAATTGGCCTTAAGATTGATCTTATCCATACGTTACACCCCTCTCTGAGCATCACCTTGACATGGGCATCACCTTGCACATTCACAAGATTTTATAGAATCAATAGCCGCGTTTCCACTGCCGGGCCAAAGGCGGGCGTGCTAATGCATGTCAGGGCCGGTCGCGTTTCCACTGTCACTTCCGGGGCTTGATCGTGCCTCTTCGGTGCTTCCTCGGTGCCAAAGGCACGGGTTTTTCGGCCCGCTGAAAACCTTGGTCCAAAGCGGGCCAGATGGGGCTTGAGGCGCGGTCGAGGTGAAAGGCGGAGCTAATCGTAGTCAGGTGATGGTCTACACACTGAAATGGGTTGGGTTGTGTGACGTTTGATCAAGGGAGGTGTGTTTAAGGGCGGTTTTTAGATCAGCGCTGCGGAGCTAGCGGACCGACAGTGGAAACGCAACTTGATTTTGGCCTCGGTGCCTAAGGTCTGTGGCCATAGGCCCAGCCCGGCACGCTGTTAGCCCTGGCTCGCACTGGCCTGACAGTGGAAAAGCGGCTATTGTGGCCCCCATTCCTTTGGTCAGTTCTTCTGTATTGTCAGACAGTGTTTAGATTGTGTTTAGTCCTCATAACTTGGTTGTATTTGTCTTCCACTATGTTCGACCATCTCTGGCGGTCTTCCACTATTCATAGAACCAAGGTTACACCAGGTTACACCATTTTAAATGCTATATATTTTTTCCTCATAGCCATTTTGAATTTTGTGAAGCTCAACAATCTTTTGCTGTACATCAGAACTATATTCTTTGGTTTTTCTCATTGTGATGAATGATTAACCCTTAAATGCATACCTCGGGTCTTTAGTGACCTGGGACGTCATTCATTACCCTCCTCCTCCTTCATTTTTTAAAGTTAGACATCAACCTTCTTGGCATTTCTCAATCAATTCATTATAAAGAATATAACAAGAAAAAAATCCTAAAATTATAAAAGAATGCCTATTTTTGTATTCATTTTTTGTAAAAAAATGTGTATGAGTGTACGTATATTTTTTTCTGCACAACAATAATTGAAACTTAATGACGGAATAAGTGCAATTCACCTTTATTCCACAAGGTGGCAATGTCTGATACACAATGCTGAAGTGACGACTCATTTAGACAGAAAACGAAATAAGAGAAACATGAAATGGCTCAGCGATTTACTGCAAAGTACTGAACGCAATCAAATATGACTGTAACTGGATGAATCTGGTGAAGCTGTTAGCAATCGAAATATTGATTTTGAAGATGTTGAAAATTATATAGTTTTGAGAATACGTTTGAGATCGCGAATGGGCTGATATTCGTGACCTCAAACATAAAACTAGCCTATTATTTGCTGAATTTACTGGCAAATGAGCTCTGACGAGGACAGTGATGATGGCATAAAACATCTGCTCAAACTGAGCCCTCTCAAGCTCCAAAAGGTAACAAAATATACTTTATTTTATTCTTCTGTAATTGTTACTCTAATATCAGTGGAGTTTTATACTATCGCGACAGGTAGAGATCCTTCTGTGTTAGATATAGATCCGGTTCGATAAAGACCCGAATATGTAAGAATGATTGGCGAAACAGTCATGCATTTAAGGGTTAAGGGAATTTGGCCTTTGTGTTTACACATATCTGTACTCCTGTAGAACAGGAAGTCATGGCTGAACAATTTCATGCTCCTAGTAGCCCTGGTGTGCTATAACATGTGTAAAGAGGGAGACCTGATCTATCGGCAGCATGGCACTGGCTCTGACACGCACACACACATGTTAATTTGCCGCTTCTCTCCTGTTACCGCTATATGGTCCGGGTGCACACGAGACTCATAGCACTTGTTGGTTTAAACACAGCGTACTTATTGCCCTATAATAAACGCACCTTGCATACACAAGCATACATATACATTTAAGGATAATTACCTGTTAGTCGATATGTGGTAAGTGAATCCGGGTGCGGAAGAGATGGAGATTAAACGTGGTTGTTGGGATTGAGGGCTATTTATAACGCTCCGTCACGTCTCCGCAATAATGGTGCCACACAGAACGGAGGATGCTTTGTGTTGTGTGATGTGGGAAATGTTGTTATGTTTGTGTTAATTTATGTCTTTAAAGAATATTATGTGATCATGATATGCATTTTATGGGTTTATTTATGTTTGATGTGGATTTGGGTGCGAGCTGATGTAGTACTTGAGCACTGTAAAATGTAATACTCCCCCTGATTTTTGTAAATGGTTGGCTCTAATAGGAGAGGAGCCAACAGTATAAAAGAGTATCTGAAGATTCGTTCAGGGTCTTTTTGGTAGGCCGATGGGTGAGCGTGCAGTTCCCTCTGTGAAACAGTGTATTGTGGATACGTTATCGCATTGTTTATTTGTTTATTTATTTATTTCATTTTTGGTTTTGCCGGTGGAAGAGTTAACTATTTTTAAGCAGTTGTGGACTACCTTGTATACTGCACACCTCTATATTAAAACACCTAATTTTTTTGCACATTACTGCTTTGTGAGTTGGGCCATCATTTCTATTTTTTCCAACTTGGACCATAACACGTCCAGGGAGTGGGTTGACAAAATCCACTTCCCTACAACATGTAAATATGAATGGGAATATACTTCAGAGATATTTTACTCATAAGAATTTGTAGGTGTGCCAATCATTGTGGCCAACATGTATCGGAGAAAAACATTTTTTCATAATGTGAGTTTCCCCCCCAATTTTAATTGTTTTACTTCAATGAAAGGTTAGAATTTTGTGATTTTTATTATTTATGTATTTTTTTAATGAAAGATCAAAAGGATGAACAATGCAGATTTATTTTCACAGCCGCCTTTGCTCATATTTACTAAGGGTGCCAATATTTGTGGAGGGCACTGTATAATAAAGTTCATAAAACTTATCAGTAAAGTTTTGGCCATCATTCAGATGGGGTCCACTATAACACACTTGTACTAATAAACTAAACTATACCTGTTCTGTCTCCATGCACCATATATTCTCTGGCTCTGTAGTCACCATTGTCTGATTCCGGTTCGAACTGAATACCATTACTGACATTTTAAGTGTGTAGCACTTTTTTTTTATTTTGACTGTGAAAGAGACAGCTGCTTGAGTTCAAGCTCAATAAATTCTTCACCTCTGAGTAGGGTTGCCACCCGTCCCGTGAAATACGGAATCGTCCCGTATTTACAGCCAAAATGACGCGTCCCGTATCAAATCAATATGGGATTTGTCCCGTATTGATTTGTCCCGTATTTTACATAGGTCCACATTATGCAGCATCCCATGCAAATCACCCCACCCGCATTGTGTGAAGACACATCCTATTCTGCCCCTGATTGGGTAATACTCGCTGCCATCATGGTTTGATTGGTTCCAATCAGAGTCAGAGGAGGGCGGGACGCCGCCTCGCCGGTTCTCTCCTGAGGCAGATAGTGTAATGTTTTTTTTTTTTTTTTTATCACCTCAAGTTTTTGATTGATAACGTTAGATTTCATATGCTGCCTATTAAGAAATAATGTTAATAATGTACATTAATCATGTTATGGTATGATTTGTTTATTAAGGTTAAGTTGTACAGTCACATAAGCATTACTCTAATAAGAGATAAGAGAGATATATTTAATACATATTTAATCAAAATATAGTACCTATGCGAATAAAATATACAACTATTTGTTATGCTTAACCAATTTAAATAATTGCATCATTCAATACTATAGAATTAACAATAGACAATATAAAAATGGAATAAATAAATACATAAATATATTTACTTACCAATAATAAAAATGTTGTTAAGTGTTTTACTTAAATAAGAAATGTTTGTAGATATATAATTTCCAGTTATTTAGGTGTGGTTTCACTGTTTGGATGGTGTTACTGCAAACAATGACAAATATTTTAGCCAAAATCTTTGTTCACAACAAATGACAATTTACAATTTGTTTAATTTATAATTACTATGTTATGGATCTGTTAATTTAATAAGTTAATAAAATATGGTTCACATCTCACAAGTTCCTCCAAAAGCTTATTTTTTGTGGTCTCACACTCTAAAAAAATGCTGGGTTAAAAAAACCCAAGCTGGGTAAAATGTGGACAAACCCAGCAAGTTGGGTTAAAGGGCACCTATTATGCCCTCTTTCACATGATGTAATATAAGTCTCTGGTATGGTCAAGTTTCAGCTTAAAATACCCTACAAATTTGCCCCTATTTGGGGGTGAGCAAAAACATGCCTTTTATTATATTAATATATTGAAAAAAATGGCTGGGTAAAAACAACCCAATCCCTGGTTTTGTCCATATTTAACCCAGCAGTTTTTAGAGTGCAGTCACACTTTGTTGGCCTATGTTTATTATTGTCATAGCTGTGTATTCAATATGACCACTTAAGTTGTGATAGTGAGAGACTGAGTGCATCTGTTCACACTGATTTCAATAGCAGATATCTTATTATAATGTCCATTGGTATCAATCTTAATATTTTTATGAAAATATGTTTTAAGTTATGATATACCACCACTGGCACGCCATCGGGACTGTGGTCATCGTGGCCCCGTGGGGTGTGGCCCCCACTGCGGCAGGCGTCCCTTATTTTTCTGTATTGAAGGTGGCAACCCTACCTCTGAGCGATGTTCACTTCAGGTTTCCTATCTTCTATTAAAGTATGATATAACTAAAGTAAAGCTAATTTAATCAATTGCAACTAATAGTAAAACTAGTAATAAAGTATGTAATTCCCCTCTGTTCAAAAGAAGAAAAAAAATACACAGAGATGTAGAATGTATTAATAATCAAATCAAATAAACAAACAAAATAAATAAAATAATAATAATAATAATAAATGTTTCAGTTCACAAAATCACTGTAGAAATAAACTACAGTTCCACAGATTTTTTTTTTTTTTTTTTTTTTTTTAAATAACAGCAGAGCATGTGTGATATCTAACAATGACTGATATCTAAAAGAGTTGTGTGTCTTAGTGGACTTTTGTTGATACTTTACCCATTAAGTGTTTTTTGGTATTCTGATCTGGCCTAAATACAATAATGAAACACTTAGGAGCAAAAATACAAAGAATCAGACCAAAGCTTGAAGCTAAAATGGCAAATATCTCCACAGCTACAGTAAATTTCCCTGGAGAGCTGACATAAGCTGGAACAAATGTGATCCAAACAGCACAGAATATGAGCATACTGAATGAGATGAATTTAGCTTCATTGAATTTATCAGGCAGTTTCCGGGCCAGAAAAGCTAAGATAAAGCAAAAGAAAGCTAGAAGGCCAATATAACCTAGTACAGCCCAGAAACCAATAGCTGATCCTAAACTGCATTCTAGAATGATCTTTTCTTTGTAGTGTTGCATGTTATTGTAGGGAAAGGGTGGGGATATTGTTAACCAAAGCACACATATAAGAACCTGTACAAGAGTGAGACTAAAAACACTGAGTCTCTGTTGATGAGGCCCAAACCATTTCATAACATTACTTCCTGGAAGTGTAGCTTTGAAGGCCATTAACACCACTATTGTTTTCCCCAGAACACAGGAGATACAGAGGACAAAAGTTATCCCGAACGCTGTGTGACGCAACATACAGGACCACTCAGTGGGACGACCAATGAAAGTAAGTGAACAGAGGAAACACAGAGTCAATGAGAAGAGCAGCAGAAAACTCAGTTCTGAGTTGTTGGCTCTTACTATTGGAGAAGCTCTGTTTTTGTAGAACACCAAAGTAATGCTCAAAGCCACTAAAGAGCCTGCAATAGATGAAGCAGCCAGTATAATTCCAAGGATTTCATTCCAGGATAGAAACTCCACTGGTTTAGGAAGACACTTGTTCTTCTTATTATTAGGCCAGTACTCAGGTAGGCATTTGTAACAATCTAAAGAATCTGTAAAATAAAAAATAATAAATAAATAAATAAATTAAATAAATAAATAAATAAAAACAACAGTGCCTAACAGTCATTCATGAACCACAGGAATAAGAGAGATTCTAAAACAGTGTAGTCTGATAACCTGTATAGGCTGTGTTTTAGAACTCACAACTTCATTGTTAGTCCAAAAACAACTTTTGTTGAAATCAAGCTAACATTACCTTTCAAAGATCCTAATGTAAGGAAAGGGGCTGTTTATTTTCAACTATCTGAATGTGGTTCCAAAAGGGTTTTTTTGCAGCAATAGCATAGACGAACCATTTTCATTCCCCAAAGAACCTTTCAGTGAAAAGTTCTTAAAAGAACCAATTTTTAGTTTGTAGATTTTTAGAATTTACACACTAAAATCTATAATCGACACTATTTTGATAATAAATCCACCTTATTCCTGATGAGCCTACTGCGTTTATGAATTATGGGTGAAACCTCCGGTTTGGGGAACTTCCATTCAAAAAGACTGAAACGAATTATTTCAAATCATAAGGTTGCCCTACAATAAAGTTTATCCATCAGTTTGACTGAATGAGCTTGTCAATTTTTCTTTCATGTTTTATTTTCAGACATCATGAGAATAATGTAATGCTTGTTATTTTAACGTGACATAACAGTAATACTATGGCAAGAGCTCTTTTCAGTCGCTGCTTTCTGTCCTCGTGATTATTTTCTTTAGTCCCTTTGCATTCAGCTGTAATATTATGAAAAATGACAACATATACTGCACATGTGTGGTCTCGTCTCCTGATATAATTTACGATATCCCATTAATAATTCACTGGAATGCATGAAGAATCTCTCATTTTCTCCTCAAATCCTCACATCTCTTTCCAGGTTTGTTTTTACCTCTAAATACAATTTATTATCTGGAAAAAATGACGGAAATCACTTTGAAATAGTATAACGCAATGCTGAAGTTCATTAACATTTTTTATTAAGGCAACGTATATTACATAATACAGATATATTTCACTACAGTTACATTTAACCCGTCCGTTATTGCTGTGGAAAGAATCACGGTTTTCATGGTCTATTGAAAGTACCTTGTTGATGCTTTACACTTTTAAATGTCCTTTTAATTTTTGTTGGTTGAAGGGTAGAATATTGTCATCTCATTGTACCCAGATAAAAAAAAACAAAAAAACCCCCGCATTATTGCATTCATAGAGTGAGCCTTTCACTGACTGTTTACATCTTAACGGAAGTTACACCCATAATTCGCACAAAGCGTCATGGGCTGTTGGAATAAGGTGGACAACATTTTTCCAATACAGCAATGGAGCGGTTGCAAATGCAAATAAAGAACCTTTATTTTTAAGAGTGTATAGGATTATTTGTTTTGTATATTTTACTGTGGATTATTTGGTGTGATTGGCTACAATGCTCATTCCTGCAACCTTATACGCAATGAGAGTAGATCTAAATATGATCCTGTATCAACTCTTGCACTATTAGTTAATCTGGATAAGGTAGTAAAGACATTGTTAGAATAGTCAACGTGACTACAGTGGTCAAACCTTAATATTATGTAGCAACAAGAATACCTTTTGTGCACAAAAACACATGCGCCGTGCTGTGTGCAGTGTCAGCCAATACTGAGCCCACATTCGAACGTAAACATGGAAGCGCTGAACTGCGTTCACTACGTCAACTGCATATGACTACAGTTCAAATTGTTAAAGTCGTTATTTTTGTTTTGTTTTTGCACAAAAAAATATTCTCGTCGCTTCATAACATTAAGGTTGAACCCCTGTAGTCACATGGACTATTTTAACGATGTCTTTAATACCTTTCTGGACCTCAAAAGGAGCAATGACGTTACTGCCTATGTGTGCTTCAGAAACCCTCAAATTTCATCAAAAAATATCTTAATGTGTGTTCTGAAGATGAACAAAGGTCTTAAGGGTTTGGGATGTCATGAGGGTGAGTAATGAAAGAAATTTAATTTTTGGGTAAACCAACCCTTTAACTCATGGAAACATGATAAGTTGTTGCTACAAGATAATTTTTTCGAGGTAACAACATACTTATGTCGTCACCACGACTTCTTTATATGTTGAGGGAACAAAATGTTTCTCATGGCCACGAGTTAAAGGTGCCCAAGAACTTTTTTTAAAAAGATGTAATATAAGTCTAAGGTGTCCCCTGAATGTGTCTGTGAAGTTTCAGCTCAAAATACCCCATAGATTTTTTTTAATTCATTTTTTTAACTGCCTATTTTAACTGCCCATTAGTAATGAGCCGATTCAGGGTGTGTGGCCCTTTAAATCTGGTGAACCATGCCCCAAGAGCTCGCGCTTGCCTCAAACAACATAAAAAAAGTTCAAACAGCTAATATAACCCTCAAAATGGATCTTTACAAAGTGTTCATCATGCAGCATGTCTAATCACGTAAGTACAGTGTTTACATTGATTTTGAATGAGTTTGATAGTGCTCCGTGGCTAATGGCTAATGCTACACTGTTGGAGAGATTTATAAAGAATGAAGTTGTGTTTATGAATTATACAGACTGCAAGTGTTTAAAAATGAAAATAGCAACGGCTCTTGTCTCTGTGAATACAGTAAGAAACGATGGTAACTTTAACCACATTTAACAGTACATTAGCAACATGCTAACGAAACATTTAGAAAGACAATTTACAAATATCACTAAAAATATCATGTTATCATGAATCATGTCAGTTATTATTGCTCCATCTGCCATATTTCGCTATTGTTCTTGCTTGCTTACCTAGTCTGTTGATTCAGCTCTGCACATCCAGACGTTAATACTGGCTGCCCTTGTCTAATGCCTTTCATAATGTTGGGAACATGGGCTGGCATATGCAAATATTGGGGGCGTACACCCCGACTGTTACGTAACTGTCGGTGTTATGTTGAGATTCGCCTGTTCTTCGGAGGTCTTTTAAACAAATGAGATTTATACAAGAAGATGGAAACAATGGAGTTTGAGAATCACTGTATGTCATTTCTATGTACTGCACTCTTGTTATTTAACTATGCCGAGGTAAATTCAATTTTTGAATCTAGGGCACCTTTAAATGCATAAACAACCGGCGTGACCATAGTAACCTGCAATTATCAGAAATAGTCCTATAATAACATAACAACAGTCTTTTAAATACATTCACTAATCATTTATTTTTTTTATTTAATATTTTTATATTATTACTATTATTATCATCATCTTACATTTTTATTTATTATGTATTCGCTTCATTTCATGTAGGCCTATCTTTTTACCTTTCTGTACAGGCTATTATGTAACTTAAAGTATATATTTTGTAAATAGGCTACTATAAATGCCCAATCATGTCAATAAACATTTGACTTTATCACTGTATTTCTGTAGATTACACCAGTAGCCTATGTGATGATAAATTAGTGTCATCATGTACAATACAATAGGTTATAATATATTAAAATAATCATTTCTTAATTATGCCCTTATTTTGTCATTCTTACTTAAAACTAAATGTTTTTATATGCCTATCCATTTCTGATAATTCCAGGTTGCTATGGTCACACTGGTTGTTTACACATTTAACTCGTGGCTATAACAGATATCGTTCCCTCAACATGAAGTCATGACCACGACAAAAATCGTAGAAAAAAAGTTATTAAATGCTACTGAAAATGCTAAAAATGTATCAATAAAAATAAGTGTTAATGTTTATAAATTATTAATTCATTATATATAAAAAAAATGTTAAAAACACTACCTTGAGAAATATATTTTACGTTTTTGAAAATAAAGATTATGTACAAAACATATTAAATCACATGATTGTAAGCTGTAAAGGAAATATAATTACTTTTTGATTGTTGTTTCATATATTTTTTCTCAGTTTAAAAAAATAAAAATATTAAAATAAAAATTATGGTATGAAATTATTTGACAACACTATTTTTCAGTGCCCTTTTTACATGTTCTATTTACTGTACAAATAATGGTAAAGTATGAATAATTACGAGCATCTAATCCTAAACCAAATACTAACCTTTTCTATAGTATGTTGTTAATTAATATCACTTAGCTTATAATTGTATAAATACACTGTGATACAAATAATAAAGTGTAAGCAAATATTTCTAAGAACTTGCATGTCTTTTAAGCTAGATATAAACATTTTTACAAGATCTTTTTCTTTATCTTAGACTCTAAAGCATTGACCCAGTAGTATGTATGATTAATTCAAGAATGTCCAGTAAAAAGCACCTGTCTCATTGCTGATCTCTCCTTCTGCACAGTTAATGCAGTCATAGCAGCAGACAGGCCTTCCCTTTTTCACAGCCTTCCTAGTACCTGGAGGACAACTCTCACTGCACACAGACACAGGCACCTGCAGGTGACAGAACACAGAGCATCAAGGTCAAAAATTAACCAAGGACGGCTACTGCATTATTTATAATTATTTATAAATATTTATAATATAATTCTGGGATGGGCAACTTCAGTTAGATGGTCACTGTACTGCAGAGTTAGCTGCAACACCAATAAAAATCTCACCTGCCTATAGCTTTCTATTAATCCGGAAGCATTGATTAGCTTCAGGTGTGTTTGATTAGGGTCAGAGCTAAACTCTGCAGGACAGTGGCCCTACAGGACTGAAGCTGCCCATCCCTGATGTAATTATAGACATCACATTGTAGCTATACCTTTTCACTGCCATCATACCAAATGATAGTTCTGCTTAGACTGAATTCTTGGCCTTTAGGCTGGGATGCATCATATTGACCCACTGTCACAAATGAACTGAACCATCTCCCTGAAACTGCCAATTCACAAGTTCATAGGTGGCCACGGGTCTCCATTTGAATCAAATGAAACAGAATAATTATTTTTGGTGAAGTTCACTTGTTTGAGCTGATCAAAAACCTGCATGATGGGCATAAAAAACTCAGATTGTGGTAATTTGCTGAATAATCAGTAGGAATTCTGAAATATTGGTGTGGTTATAAGATATTTTATAGCAGCCTACATGTATTGTAATATTTAGTTCAGTTGTTCCAAGATGAGAAATCTTACCTTACGGGGCTCAATTTTGAGGTTTTTGCCACATCCTTTTTCGTTACAGACAATGCCATGGAGGGCATGAGCTATAGCATATGTGGCTTTGTACACCATGTTAGTGATCCGCAACTGGGAGTGTCTGTGTACGGGTTCTGTAATGCGCGCAGATCCTCTGTGCCATTACATGCAGGCATAGCAGTAAAGAACCTGTCTGCTGTTTTAGACTACAGCTAAATGAGCTTTCCCAGAATTCTGTCAGCAGGGGAAATTTCAGCACCTCGCTGGAGAGAGGTCAAATAGAAAGTTACGAAAACCCGGGATAACAGACCGCGGGATTGCAAAGCCCATGGCACCAATACACAAATTAAACTGCAGCATTTGTGGGTCTGTACCCAGCCTCACTGCCAATCCACTGCATCGGAGGGGGAGGCTGCTGACTCAGCTCTTCTAGGAGAAATCTCATATCACAACGGACATGAAGGCAACTATTACACGAGCTGTTGACCTACGAATGACATCTGCAACTCTTTTAGTTTACTGCGGGCTGGGTCCTGTAATAGGCCTCAGAATACTCCACACAGATTCCCTCCTCCGCAGCCTTCAGGAATGATGCCATGCCATTGTTCCATAGTCTGAATCACTGCACACAGTCCCGATCCACGTCCATCCAAAGTGCTTGACCATGTGCCAGTGCGGCCACTTGATGGTGATCACTGGGTATGGTCCTGAAGAAAGTAGGATGCCGCTTGTCACTGAGACACGCACACGTTGCGTAATGACTCACCTATAGAGCACCAAAGAAGAAGAAAAAAAGCGCTATTTTTTTCTTTAACATGAAAGAACATTTAAAATAACTTCATTACTCGAATCCATACTTTAAAATCACATTTACATGTGTACTATCTGCTGAGACAAATGTCAAATGTGTCGATGTTACAAGTATTTTCACATTGTTGTCACAGTGCCAACATTTCAAGAAAATATCAAGAAATAGCAATATAGAGCACACCTGTGGAATTCCAAAAGAACCGAAAAGTCTTGAAGTGCTTATAGCCGCAGTGGAGCCAGATTCTCCAACTAGTGCAAGAACTGCAGCAGATTTTGCACAGGAATCAGTGTCGTTAAATACCAGATCTAGCCCGTTGGCAAGTTGAAATGCTACTTTCATTACCATTGGCACAGAGGCACAAGAGTCATATATATGGTACCCTAATGTGATGCCCGGTAAGAGATCAGAGCTGTTATTGATCTCTTGGATGGCAAACTGTAAGACACGAGCAAAGCGCAGCTCCCTGAAGTCCATGCTGTTGAAAAGCACAAATGAAAAACTCTATTATAATAAATTGTAATTAAATATAAGCACCTTAGCGAAAGTTCTGCTTGTATGATTCTCATAAACACAGTTTACATAAAGAAAAAAGACATTATGAACATGATTTCAGCACAATTAATTAAGCCCATTCAACCCTGTTGCATTAAGGATGTATTTAGCTTTGTCAAACTCTAACCTCCCAATGCACTCTAGTGGTTTGGCCGTCTAGTATAGTGTGCATCTCTGTCCTCATATAGTAATGAATGCGAAAGACCCTCCAATAATAAAGTCTCCATCCTTGAAGAGAGCAGGGGGCTGAGGGTCACCTTGGAGGACACAGGAGCCTAAATTAACCCCGCACACAGCAGGACAGAGCCTGGTAATACACACCACTGTCAATACAAGATTAACATGCATTTCTTCTGCTAGGCAAGCAGCCACTCCAAATGTGAGGTCAGCATTAAGCCATGTTTATATATATCCACCAACCACTACTGTTGTATGTTGTAACTCCATACAGGAAGGGGGTGTGGTTACTATTTTATATCAGTTAATCATGGTGAGAGAATGTGTCTCATAAGTGTATCATTGCATTTCAAAAACTATGACTTTTCTTCTTTAAGGTCATCTGTCAACCCAAAACGAAATGTAATGAGGAAAATGAGTTTGTTTTAAATTTCATCTGACTTGCCATTTCCTTTGCTTTTAAGAGGTTTGTCTTGTCTATTTCAGACTCCATGTTTCAGTGACTATATGACTGTAAAGCTTTCTGTAAGTACAGCCATAAATAATTTTGAGTAAATGTTGCAAACAGTTGTTTAAACTCAAGCTTTTATTCTAAAAATATTTTTAAAATAAAATAATAATAATAATAATATGTTCCTTGCTTATCACCCAAGTTGGTATGGGAAGATTTTCTTGTGATTAACACTTTTGAAAAGGCACTTATTTCCAGTATTTACTGTGAGCTTATTGATTAGGATTGCACTATTGCTAACTTTAAAAGTGCCTGAGAACAGTTGGGTTAAGAATTTGTGGACGACTGGTGGGTGAATGTTCTTAATAGAATTTACACAAGATCAGTATGTGCTCGGCACTCTGCAATTTATAAGTATACCAGAACAAGTTACTTCAGAGATTTAATTTAACATCAGGAGTTAAAACAGAAGTTAAAACACTGGCACAACTGACCCCACAGCATTTGGCTCACTTTGCCCAATACCCGCCATTTTGGAAACAAACAAACAAGAATAAATTCTTAATTAAAAAAAAAAAAAAGTGAACTTAAATTAAGAATGTTACCACTGTGCAGCTTCATTCGTTAGGTGGTCTGAGGCAAAACTTGTTCTAATATTTTTTTGCCAGTTAACAAAAATAAATCAATTGACACTTAATCATGTTTTATATTTGTGTAATTTATTTTGTTCAACTCAATAAATTGTTTGGATTTTCTTTGTTGTGACCTTTTAAAGATTTTAGTTTCACAAATAACAGGTGATAATTCAGTATCACTCAACTAACATCAAAGATAGCAATACTCAATTTCACCACACGAGGTCACTATAACAATGTATAAGTTCCAAACTCAGATCTCTCAAGAATATCAAAACGAAAATTTCAGCAAACTAAAATAAAGTGTCAATTCTTTAGTGTCAAAATTTTTAATTATTACAAATGTTATGGCACACTTTAGGGTAAAACAATACACTTTAGAATTATACAAACACGGTAGTGGCACCCTACACAAACACAATCCACCGTCAGCATTTTCGTCACGTGAATTCAAATACTAGGCTACTTTATGAAAATCAAATATAACATGCTCATGATCTTATGCACATCATTCACACACGCTATGTACATACACAGGTTACAGTTTATTTTACAGTGCCATAGTTACATTGTAATTACTCAAATAAGTACTGAGTAGGCTACTATTAATAGTACTATTAAAAAATTAATTAATTAACTACATGTACTTACTACAGAGTTACAGTTAGGATTAGGGTTTGGTTTAGGGTTATTTACTTGTAATTATGCATAATTTACTGTTACTACTATAGTAAGTACAGTAAGCACTGTAAAATAAAATGTTATCAAACATTACACTGGGCACTTACTGTATTCTGTTTCATCAAGAACTCATAACGTGCAATTACACACAATCCTCGATCATCTCGAGTGTTAATAATGCATTATTCATTTGTTCCTGTGTAGTTATGCAGTTATTCAAGGATCAGTATTCTAAAGTGTTACCCTGAAATGTTCTACAAATTATAGTATCATAATAATAAAAGTAGCTGTTACTACATTTCACTGATCTTTAATTTAATATAATGTATTTTGGTCAAGAAATTAGGGGCCAAGCCCCAAAGGGGCTGTAGCCCCTATTGTAATTGTACGTTTTCCCTTTTATTATTATTATTCTTCCTCCCGAATGGGAGTCTATGGCAGCCCTATCAACGGAACATGAGAAAATGATGAAATTTGGCACAATTGTAGAGATGCTCATGAATAGTGAATGGACCAAATTTGGAGTCTCTAGAACCAACTCTATAGCGCCACCACCAGTTCAAAATTTCACTATTCTAAAGGTTATAACTTTTGAACCTTTTGCTCTAGAAAAATGTAATTTAGTACATCTGATTCATCTCATTATGCTGATGCTACTCAACATCTTACATTAAGTCTCCGCCCATAACAGTAGCGGCCATTTTGAAAAGTACAGTATTCCGTTTTTTCGCTACTCCTCCTTCAAATTCTGTCCAATTTTGTACGAATTTTGATCAGATGATCTTTGGACTGAGCCGCATAGAAATAACTGAACAGATTTTTTTAATTCATCTTTGTTCAAAAGTTATAATGTCATGAAGGTAACGAGGTCGACCCGAAATTAGTATAGAGGCTGTATCTCGGCCAAACTTTGAGCAATCGAAACAAAAATTGGTACGCTTCATCAGGACCATGATCTGAGGGTCCATGCCAAACTTGGGAACAGCGCCACCTACAGGTCATGAGATATGAAAAATGGCTATTTTGGCCAATAACTTTTGAACAGTTTGTCAGAAAATCAAGATATTGGTGTCTATGGATTCCTTGGATCATGCCGAATCCGACGATACCGATTCTTTCAATATTGGATGAATCACGTGTCCGCCATTTTGAATTTTGTCATAAATTGCAATATCTTTTAAACAATTTGACATATCTTCACAAAAATTGGTACGTATGACCTTGAGAATGTCCTGAAGGTACCTGAGAAGTTTCAGAACAGCGCCACCTACTGTTCCACAGATATAATGTTTTTTTCCAAAAATGCTTATAACTTTTGAAAACACTTTCCAAAATGTGTATGCTTTATGTCATTTTATTCCCTGGCTTATGCCGATTCCGATGATGTGTCATTTGTCATTTTCCTTAAATGTACCTGTCCGCCATATTGAAATAAATGTAAAACAGTTTTTTCGCTACTCCTCCTACAATTTTTGTCCAATTTTGTCCAAAATCAGCTCAGATGATCTTTGGACCGAGCCGCATAGAAATGACTGAATGGAATTTTGATATTCGCTACTGTTCCCGAGATATTCATCTCTGATTGTGACCTTGCTTGTGTTTGTTGTCTTATGCTAGTTAGCTTAGCATGCTAATTGCTTAGCATGCTAACCAGTTGTCATTCTTTTTAATATGGCTCTTCAGCTATCAAGTTAGCCATGAGCTTCATTAGCATTAAGTTAGCTTAGCATGCTAATATGCTTTTTTTTGTAAATTCTTTCTTACACTAAAAGGT